>PVIU01007550.1:0-90906 GCA_004026605.1 Ondatra zibethicus
TGATCTAATGGGAGCTCACCGAATCCAGCTGGACCAGGACTGAATGAGCATATGATCAAACCGGAATCTCTGGATGTGGCTGTCAATGGGGGCTGACTGAGAAGCCAATGATAATGGCACTGGGACCTATCTCTTCTGCATGTATTAGCTTTTTGGGAATCTAGTCTATATGGATGCACACCTTCCTAGGCCTGGATGGAGGGGGGAGGGCCTTAGGCTTCCCACAGGGCAGGGTACCCTGCCCCCTCTTAAGGAAGCAGGGGGAGGGAGGAGGGTTAGTGGGGGAACGGGAGGGGACTGGGAGAAGGGGAGGATATATATATATATATATATATATATATATATATATATATAAACTTCATCAGAGCCCAGGATGTGATTAGGAATACAAAAGGAAACAGGACAACGAGGGGCTGAGTAGATATGTAAGTTGGTAAAAGTGCCGTCCCACGAGTTTGAGGGCCTGGATTCAAACCCCAGAACCCATGTAAACATATGTGGTGGCATGCATCTGTATTATCAGTACTGGAGAGGAAGACACAGGTGGATCCCTGGAGCTTGCTAGTCAATCTAGGCATGTCAATGAGTCATGAGACCCAGACAGAACAAAGCAGACCCTGGCTTAAAGGATTCCTACGTACACATGTTCAGAGAGAGACAGAGAGAGAGAGAGAGAGAGAGAGAGAGAGAGAGAGAGATTTGAGGGAGAGGAAGAGGTGAAGAGGGGAGAGAGGACATAGAACCAGGAGGCTTCAGAAGGTTGCATGAGCTGCTGTGTAGGGACTAACTGGGGGGGTGTGGCAATGGAGAAGAGTTTATTTACCTAAACTTCCCATCCCTAGTGTTCCAAATCATCAGTCATTCCCATGAGATCTAAAGTCTCTTAGTGTCTGATTATATCCCAGAGCTCTCTAGCTAGCTGCCAGAAGCCAGAGACTGCACGGTAGCAGTAGGGCCAGCACATAGGTGTTGCCTTAGGGTTGCTATTGCTATAATGAAACCATGACCAAAGATATTTGTCGAGGAAAGGGTTTATTTGGCTCACACTTCCACAATGTAGCCCATCATTGAAAGAAGCCAAGACAGGAACTAAAACAGGACAGGAACTTAGAGGCAAGAGGTGATGCAGAGGCTATGGAGGGGTTACTGCTTATTGGCTTGCTCCTGGCTTGCTCAGCCTGCTTTCTTATAGAACCCAGTACCACCAGCCCAGGGCCCAGGGATGCATCACCTACAATGTACTTGGCCCTCCCCCATCAATCACTAATTAAGAAAATGCCTATAGGCCTGCTTACAGCCCCATCTTATTGAGGCGATTTCTTAATTGAGATTCCTTCCTTTCAGATGACTTTGGTGTGTGTCAAGAGACATGAAACTGTCCAGCACAGGTACAGTGATATCTTTGCTAGGTTCTCTGACTTTGCTAACAGCAATGGCAGCAGCAAAACAGATCTCTCATTTTGGAAACCATGTAGCTATTGCTAAAATCTTGTTGGTCCATAAACAAAGAATATCATAGGTTGGTGTTAGCACATAAACTGAGTCCATTTCTTCATCCTTATCTGGGATTTTGCTTCTTCCAGAAGTTTCTCCTGAGGAGCAAGGAAGCCTTCTTCCTTGACTCATATGGTCATTGTCCTGGGCTCTGAAAATCCAGGGAGGAGCGGTGTGTTAAATTTACACTCTGATCATCTGTCTAATTCCAAGGACTTCTGGGATAGCTATGGCTATCAGAGTGAAGCCCAGAACAGCTTTCAAAAGAAGGAAGAAAATGTGGTAGTAGTAGGTAAATGTGATAGGGTTTTGGTTTTGGTTCTGGTTTTTGAGACAGGATCTTAGGATATAGCCCTGATTGTCCTGGAACTCACTCTATAGACCAGGCTGTCCTCAAACTCAGAGATCCACCTGCCTCTGCCTCCCAAGTACTGGGATTAAAGGCATGAACCATCATGTCCGGTTGATGTGGTAATTTAATCCTAGCACCTGGGAGACTGAGGGAGGAGAAACCCTGTGAATTTGAGGCCAGGCTAGGTTACATTTAGAAATGGGATTCAGAACAGATGAAACTCTGTTTCCCCACACATTTCTCCCACTATAAAGATAAACTTTCTTTTATACCCAGGGTACGAACTGTCTGTGGTCTGGAATAACGTGGTAATTTAATTGTCACAGATCGAGGAACCTTTTCTTCAAACCTTACTCATTCAACTCAATCCATGTCTCCTCCTAGACCAATCCAATTGTAGGCAGAATGCCTGGGAGAAGCTCACTCCCACAAAAGAACCACAGGTTGGGAAAAGGGTGATTATAAACTAAAATAATACAACATACTTTGAGAGAGCCCTTTTTATAAGTTTTAAAGATCAATACATTCAACCACGCATGGCCTGCAACACAGCCTAAACATCTCTGACTCTGTTTAATGTTCACTGGTACTGACCACACCTGAACAGGACCATTCGCTTGCAGCTTAGAATTGCCCCCTAGGTTGCTATTGCATCTTCTATTTTCATTTTATGGATCATGGCAAATGCCCACCTATACCTGAAGGTATTTAACTTCAAATTCAGACTGTGTATGTCTCACTATTTCTTGAAACACTGAGTGGTCAATGCATTGTGAAAATCTAGGCACGGTGTCTTAGAGATGCTGACAACCGGCTTTAGAGGGCAGGGCAACAGGTGAGTTCATTAGCGCAGCAGATACACAACCAGTGCTGCCCAAAACCATTCTGGACTCTGTCCTTTTCATGATGGAAAAGCAGTTGCTTATGCTGCCATAAAATGGACTACTGTTATGGCTGTCCTTTAAAGACACTAGGTGGAAGTCAAAAATAGTTCTCAAGACAAATCTATGAACAGAACGTCCTTCAGTGTGTTAGCAGAGAGTACTGCAGTCTGTTTTGTCCCACTAGACCACAGACTGGGAAATTTTTGAAGGATTTTGTTTCTCTGGGAGATAGGAAATCAGAAGATCAAGGGCTTTCTTCTTACTGTGTCGTCTTATTATGCAAACTGGGTGGTCAAGACAGCCTGAGGCTGGGGCAGGGAGGAGGCATGTCACACTTATCTGTTTATAAGTCACCCCCTTCCGTAGGAACATTGTCATCCATTCATGAAGACAGAGCTCCCAGGATTTAATCACGGTTTAGAGTTTCTAACACCCAGTACTGCTTTCAAGGCAATCAAGTGTCCAACACATGAACTTTGGAGGATTCACTCCCACAAGTACAGGTAAATAAACCGCACTCTATCTATACAACAGAATATTTGGCAATAAAAAGAAGTGAGCTATAAAGATATAAAAACAGAAAAAAATTTAATTGCATTCTGCCGAATGCGAAGTCTATCGGAAAACTCCACATACTATCTGCTTCCATCTTTGCCGTTCTAGAAAAGTTCATAGTTTCTAGGGATTTGAGGGAAGAGAGAAATGAGTGAGCAGAATACAAAATTTTTAAGACAACTAAGTTATTCTGTATAATGTGACAATGGAGAAGTGACAATATGTATTTGCCAAGACCTATAGATCTGTCCACCACAAAGGGCGGACCCTAATATAAACTATGAACTTCAATGACTAAGTTTTCTATATCGACTCATCAATTATGACGAGCACATCATGCGCTAATGTAAGATGTAAATAACAAGGAGAATTTAGACTAAATGTCATATGGGAATTTTCTACTTTCTGCTCCAAATTTTCTGTAAGCATTAAACTTATAAAAACTGAAGTCTCCTATAAGCATGTGAGGAAGACGGGAGATGAAAAGGAAGAGGACCGGGAGTGGCCATTCTCTGCCAGGCATCCTTCTCCATCACATTTGCCTTTGTCTCAGGCCCAAAGCACTGAGGTCACTGAGACCGTGCACCTCCCCCGAAACCATGGTTCAAAGGAAGTATATGAGTCTTTCCTCTTTTAATTTGTTTTTTCCTCAGGCATTTTGTCACAGCAAAGAAAAAATTAACTAACAACTGTATTCCCAGTTCCCTCATCCTTTCCATGTCTCCACGGTTTATGCGAGTTGGCCAGCCACAATGCAGTCTGTAGAGGCCTCAGTCCCCTCAGCTGCTGCTGGGCTGGTGAAGGTGATGTGTGGTACAAAACTAATTAGACTCTGGAATTTCATCTCTTGATTATAGGTGGACCTGAAATGAAAACGTGCCCTAGGCAAGAATTGTGCTGTCAGGAAGTACAGTGTGCTACCCTTTAAAGACCATACCGTGTTTCCCTTTGGTGGTTTGGCAATCTGGTTTAATAGTAAACAGAATGTATTGCTCCAGGTCTCCAGAATATAAGCTCCTTGGTAATGATAATTCCACCCGCATAGTCAATCCTCAAAAAAAAAAAATGTCCGTAAGAGCCATGCAGTCCATGATGAGAGAGGAGGGAGCTATTCCGCCACTTTAATTTTAACAACCCAGTCACTTATAGAAGACCATTTTCAACCCTCATCTTCTCATAGATGTCAAAGGGATGAAGCTGGGATTTCTCTTCATCCCTCCCTACTTCTACTCAAATTTAAGCTGAAGTTAGTTGTCAAAAGTCAAAGTTCTCTTTTGTTTGGCATGGTCATCCCCCCAATCTCAGGTCACTACTGCGGGCAATAGGCATGTCATTAGGAAGGAGACCACACAAACCTGCTTCCTTACAATGTCAACATTGGGCTGAGTATGTTACTTTTTTTTCAAACTGCAGAGACTACAGCTCAGAATACAGTGTCTCTTCTGGCCTTCCTGAAAGATAGGGAGCTAACATTTGGAAGCCTTGCTCATCTGAACAAGAGCAAGGCCTTCTTTCCACTGTTACCTGCAGAGAACGTGAAAGCATCAGTGGCCAGCTCAATGCCCGCCACCCAACCAGCCCCACCCCCACCCCCAGCGGTGCTTGCTGAGCTCTGGGAATGAATAAGAAAGCATCTCATAAACAGAATGAGGATTAGGAAGACAATCGAGAAAATGAGAATAATGCCCTACAAATGAAAAGCAACTGAAATGGGAAAAGCAATGAAATCCTCACTGTTTAGAAAGGCGAGGCAGCCTTCCATGGCGACATCCCCACCCCTTCCATTTTGGGCTCACTGGCTTACATCCTTTTACTTTTTCTTGCACCCTCCTTCACCTTTTCTGAACAAGAGTTGATACCACTTTAAGCACCCATCCGTAGGCATGTCATTTAAATAAGGACACGACTTCTAAATGACTCAGTAAGTCCAAATTGTATCCCATGTGTTCTTGCACAGAGCTTGCTGGAAGTCCAGGGCACCTGGTAGGAAGTCAGGCATACAATGGAATGTCAGGCAAGCATCTCATGCCAAATTATTTGAATGAGCAAGATGAGTGGCAGGACAGGGGGAGGAGCTGATGTAAGGGAGCCTTTCTCTTCTCTGCCCAGGAGAGTGGGGGCATAGTGTCAGCGCCCAGGCTGCTCCAGCTCCTGGGACTTCAGCTGCTCCTTCTGGAGCTGTGTGGTTGGTGGTAGCTCAGCTTGGTGATTACTAAGTTTCACCTCTCACACACATCACCCTGGGTCCTGTTAAAATTTGAACTCAGTAGGTCCGGTGAGACTAAGGATCCTGCATCTCCAGCAGATGCTACTATTCAATGTTTGTTTCATCCTTTGAATCACAAGAGCCCATCACTTTGCATCTGCCATTAGCAGGAAAGAGAACAGAAAAGCATGACCCTGTCCTCCCTGCAAGAGCAGAGAAAGTGAAACTACCATGGATGGAGCCTGGGTGGTGCTCGGCATGAAGCCTCCCTGCCAGCCTTTGGTCCAAGTATCTGCCGCAGAGGATTTTTAGCAACTCAACTAAGAAAGGGATCAAGTAGAACCTGAGAGGTTCTAACCCCATTTCTAACACCGTTGGGTGTTGGTGGTGTTGAGGCATTTTGACCGGCCCAAGACATACCAACACTGAGAAGAGCGCATGTCAAGAAGGACTACGAGCTCAAGGCACACGACAGGAAACCCTGACACCAAACATGACCTGCCAAAAACAGAGGTGTGCTGATGCCACTGCTGCTGTTCCCCGAGTGGAAGAACCCACTGGAAACCGCGCTGTGACTCATCCATCACCGCAGATGCCGAGAGCTCTCTGCAGTCAGTTCCTGGGGGTAAAAAATCCCCCTTTAAGCTTTTCTTCAAAGAACTTCTAGATTCAAGGCAGGATCTAGTTCAAACCCATTAACCATGGCTAGGTTACACAAAGAATTATGCTTTGCTCCTTGAGCAAGAAACCCAGCCCTGGTGGTCAGAGGTCCTGACTCCTCCCAACACCATACCAGAATTAAAGGTTTTCCATAGCCAGGTAGAGACCCTACTCTATGATTCCCCATTTATCCAAGCACGTGAGGACTGATATTCTGAAATCTATACACTCTAAGGACAACGCCAGCCCCGTGTGCTGGGGGAGGGAAAGTGTTCTCTGTTAGAAGCAAATACTTGAAAATGTTTCTCAGCTGAGGGCCTCTCGCCTCTGTCTGGCACACCTGAGCTCCTCTCTGTGCGTCTCCTTCTTTGGCTCTCCTACTTGTTTCTCTTGCTCCTCTTTCTTGCCCTCTCCTCTCTTGACCATTCATCCTAGCTCATATAGCTATGTCCTTTACGGCATAACTCCTGCTGATTGAAGAAAATGAGAGCAGATGAATAGGGATGGTTTTTCATGCTGTCATGTCTTGTGAAATATTTGCTGAATAGGAAAGTGTTCCCAAATACCAAGATCCAGGCTGAAACTTAAATAGCAGAAAGAGTTCTTTGGGAAGACAAAGGGTGTGGTATATGAGAAAATTATCAGTGTTGGCTAGCACCAGTCTTGGAACCTTTCCTATGGGTGTGGCATTGTATTAGGAGTAAATAAGAAATAACAAAAGCTATGCCTCAAAATCTTTATCAGCTGTTGTGGAATAGGACCCGTGCATTAGGCTTATCAGATAGTGGACTTTTCCATAATAGGAACTGTGTGAATGGAAGATTTTCCTTCAGTCATTTGAGGGCACTGTAAGCTGAGTCTACGGAGTACACCAGCAGCAAACGTATTAACAGGATAGAAGGTGTGTTAATATAATATGTGTATAGGGTTGTCATAGGAGAAAAAAGTGAAGACCTCAAAGCCCTATGGGATCTAGAAGCACAAGTACTGTCTTAATAGGAAAGAAAGCATGGAGGATGTAGACAAACCAGTAGTAAGTAGGTGATCTGTGGGGAAAGTGAAAGAATAGTAAGTGATGCCATAGTCTGCATGGACATGATATCAACTTCAAGATTTTTTTCCTTATTGCCTGAGTTCATCTTCTGATGAGATGCCCAGGATGGGTTCATGCCCAGCCAGCCAGCTCCATTCTGAAGATCTGTCTCCTCCACGCAGATAAGGGAAGTTCTTCCCTGTATTTGTTTCTTCTCCCCACATGCCCTCAATCTAAATCCATCAGCACATGAAAGGGCATTTGGGGGTGACACTTTGTGATCACTTCCAGAATAAATATGGTGGCACATTAAAAGTTTATGGAGCACTTTCATATAAATCATGCTGTTTGATTGTTTCCAACTAACTGTGGGGTGAGAAGAATCTGCATTTTTGTAGATAAGAATGAACCTCATAAAGGTTGACATAACTTTTCAAAATTTCATAGGTATCTAGAAATGAAATTTGATGGAATTGGGATTAGGCATTGAGGTTTTTATGTAGATGGAACTTTCTGTCCTGCCTGGTTCCTCAGCCATTTAATCCCAAAGAAACACACAGAGGCTTATATTAATTGTAAACTGTTTTGCCTATTAGCTCAGGTTTATTATTAACTAGCTCTTACAACTTAAATAACCTATAATTCTTGTCTATGTTCAGCCATGTGGCTTGGTACCTTTTCTCAGTAAGGCATTCTCATCTTGCTTCCTCTGCTTCTGGAAAACAACTATGTCTCTGCCTTTCCTCTTCCCAGAATTCTCCTAGTCTTGTTGTCTTGCCTATACTTCCTGTCTGGCTACTGGCCAATCAGCATTTTATTAAACCAATATGAATGACGAATCTTTACAGTGTACAAAAGCATTTTCCACAGCTGTTTTATACTCATGTGCCCAGAGTCATTTCATCCCTCTGGAGTTAAGAAGGAAAGGGAGAGTCCCTCTGCTCAGTGCCCTGTGTTGGGAGTCTTAGGTGTTTGCATCTGGATCTATTTTCCATTCTTTTGCATGGTCCCTATCCTCGGAGGGGAAGACATCTCTAATGCAAAGCCTATGACTTTTATACAAATCCCCAACATATACCCCAAACAAACAAGCTAACAAACCAGAGGCCCAAACCTGCATAATCCTTGCCACCAAGTATTTTGTTTTCTTTTTTAAGATTTGTTTTTATTTTTTTAAATTATATGTATATGGGAGACTGGGCATGTATGCATAGATATGTTGGGTCCCCCAGGAACTGGAGTTACAAGCAGTTATAAGCTGCTCAAAGTGGGTGCTGGGAACTGAAGTCAGGTCCTCTGGAAGAGCAGGAAGTGATCCAAATACTGAGCCATCTCTCTAGTCCCTAAGGGCTTTATTTAGCCCGTCCTCTCTTGTCAGGTTTAAAGGCAAATAATGAGATTCTTGGTGTCCCTGGGATGACCCCATGAGGATCATGTTATACTTTGCACTGAACCATCTGCCAGTCACAATTTTGTCAAAATCTATGTTCTATTAAGACAGCTTAGTGAAAATTATTGTGTCTTACTCACTGGTCCATACTATCCATAAGTATTCTGAATTTGAGATCACATGTTCTCTTTCCATGAAGGTCCTAGTGGAAGGCTTTAGTTGACAATGCAGATAAGAATAACACACAGCCATTAAGGGAAATCTTGAAAAACTATACTCTTTGTCAGAAAATGTCACCAGGAGCCTTGTTTGTGGAGAATTAAGCTTGTAGAACTAGGAATGTACTCTGCCGTTAGGACTTAGGTGGCTGGATCTGGCCTCTGGTTGGTGGACAAGGCTTGCATAGGAACGCTCAGACAGACATACTATTTCATGTAAGTGCCATTCCTTTCTCTCTTGTCCAGTCTTAGTCTTGAGTTGGTCACATCTATCTCTGGACCTCAAGATGACCAGTGATAAGGGGTTGGCCCCTATCCAAGAGGTGCCAGTTCTCCAAACTGAAATCAGGTCTACACACTTTAAAGGAGCTCAAGGTAGATGTAATTGGTTGGCTCCCACACTGCCAGTTGAGACAAGAGGGTGTTAGCAAAGGTCAGATGAGGGTTGGTGAGAACCATTCCTGGGAAATTCTTGGGTCTGAATCATGCCCAATCTGGTCACATTGTGGCAAGGAATCAAGAAAAGTGTTTCTTCTAGGTGACACTGGAACCATTCTACAGGGAGTATAAGGCTTTAAGTCCAGTCCGGAGCCATGGTGTTTGACCTGGAACACTGCAGGATTGCTCCAGTTAAAGGTGAAAATGTGTACATTTCCCTTTCCACCCAACCTCTCCATCTACCATCTCCTAATGGCAACATTTAGTACATACTCTATTGGTCAGTCAGTGTGTTGAGCCTGTCACATGGGCCAGATAATGCTCCTAGTAACTCTTTGAGATTATCCTCCATTAGAGAGGATGAGTGAAGTCAGAAAAGTTAAGTAATTCATTTAGATAAAGAGTGAATATGGCAGAGTTGGTATACACGCCCACCTGCTCTGTTCCAGCATCTGCCCTCTTCCCAACCTGCTGTGTTCTCCCTCATCTAAACCCAACAGGTCTGGTTTTGAGAAGCAGGGTGACTCAACAAGATTTCTCTTACCTGGAGACAGTCTGTCCCTCCCCAGCGCTGTTTCCATCCTGTGTCCAGCTGGCATCTTTGCCTTGTTGGACATTTGTTCAAAGGACTTAAATAAAGATTAAGCAGGAAGTCTGGTAGGAGGGTGGCAGGCAGAGGGTTTAATAATGGAGCCAAATGTGTCCCTTTCTGCCACGAAGTCTGCCCTTTGCTCTGCACTCTGTCCTAACCTCAGGGGAGGATAGGTAGCCCCTTGTCAAAGGTGAGCGGGACAAGGGTCAGTGGAAACACAAGCTCAGACCATCTCATGGATATGTTGATTTTGGCAGGATCTGATAATGTCATTCTGTATGTGACATTTATCTCTTTATCCATGTCTTTCCCCCCCCCACTTAAGGGGCAAAGTAGAAATGTAGACTCAGCACTCAATACAAGAGTAATTAAGGTACAAAATTTGGGGATAGACCCACAGGCTAGTTTTTTTTTTTCTCCCTAGAAATTAGTAAGTTTTCAAGCAGATCACTGTAATTCTTAGCATTTTTATTTAGCATTTTATTCCTACCAAATTCAAGCCTCTGGACAGACTTCAAATTTGCTGTCCTGGTTTATCATTTTCTTTCTGTCACCTACCTAAGCAAGATACTCAACACCTCGGCCTCAGTCTCTCAAGATTTATGTGTGCACAATGATATGTGCTTTGAAGAGAGAGATATGAGGATTAGAAATAATGTATGTGGAGGAGGCTTTCAACAAATGGGTGGCTGATATTAAAACCCTGGGACTCATTTCCAAGACTGATGAATCTCTGAAGACGAACTGGATTATGCAAAAGGCCTAGGCTTCTGGCCTTTATAATTTCAAAACTGATACAGAATTCATATAAGTCTATGCTTATTTCTGTGAGCACACAAATTAATAAGGCATAACAATTTTGCACCTGTTAGTCCATTTGATCTTATAACATTCCCAAGGCATGAGACAGGCAATATTTTCTCCACTTAAAAATGATGGTTTTAAGAATTCCGAATTCAAGTGGTTTTCTTTTATAATTTATAAAGAAGAACAAATTCCACCCTTCTGAAGCTAAACTCAGAGCTCGTATTACCCAACAACATTAGAATTTTCCACTTATTTCTATATTACCCTATGACAATGCATATCAAGGGATTAGTGATAGAGGGTGGACAGCACCCTAACTTGCACACGAGGCCCTGTGTTCAATCCCCAGCAGAAGGAAAGGAGAGAAGGTATATATTAAGTTATTAGAATTGAATCTAATCTCTCATCATATTTAGAAGCATAGAAACTACGTGCCAGAGAAGGAAAGATCATTTATTTGGAAGATAAAGAAAATCGACAGGTAGGGTGGGACCTTTTGAAAAGGATGCTGTGATATAGAACATATAAGATGTGCAAACACATCATGAGAGTGCCCAGTCTCTGCTAGGAAATAGCAGTTCAACTGGACAAGCTAACCTTCCCAGGATGGTTAGAGTTTAGGTCTTTGAGTTTAGAACTAAGAATAACAGTCTAAGCCCCATCGTGCTACCACGGAGACGGAGCTAGATAACAAATGTGCACCAGGCATGTATTTTTTTCAATGCTCCGTAGGTGGTAGGCCTCCTTTACTTCATGCATTAACTTAACAAACAAACCTTTTGCATGTCTTGTAACTAATGCCTGGGTGTCATGAAGCCTTCTCATACCCAGAAACCAGAAACTGTGGGTACTTGGCATTGGGGACAGAGTGTGTCAGCAATTCTCCGCCTCAGCTGTCCTACAGCAGAGCTGTTCCTAGAAGGGGTGCTGAGAATCTTTTGGCCTCCATGAGGAGGTTAAGACCCTCTGTACGGAGCTGCCAGCAAAGGGTGCTAATGCGATCCAAATGTTGGAGTGTCTTGTCCGCTCCAGATGACGCGGATGCCGATAACTAGTAGATGTGCCACCACTAAGGTTCAAGCTTAATGTGAACACATGCTCGCCTAAGAACAAGACTGGGACCATTAGCTCCCAGCGGGAAGCCTCTGAGTCTCTGCAAAATGGTCACAGTGCTTTGCTTATAATGCCGCTCAGAGCTGCGATGAATTCGGAGGCCCATTACCAACCATGGAAGCCTCATTTCTCGGGCTCAATTAGTATTCCACCTGCACGTTGGGACCAACCAACTCCTCAGAGTGGGAGGGGCCATCCATTTGAGTCCAAGAAGGAAAGCATTTCCCTGAAGTGTTTTTTTCTTGGCAGGCAAGGTGATTGAAGAGGTTAAAAACCTCAGCTTATGCTGTGTGCAAGCTTCTGAGTTACCCATAAGGGAACACTGTTTCATAACCATCTCCTGTGTTACTACGCTATAGGGCACACCCAGGGTCAACTCATTAGCAAAATTACCTTTCTGAAGTCCAGGCTGTGTCTATGCTGCTCATTAACTAGGCCTGTGGGTTTGGCCTTGACTTCTTGGCTTGCGGAGTTCCAGTTCTTTTAGTGCCCCACCTAACTTGTGCCCTGCTGAGAAAGTACCTGGTTGTTTGTTTTTGTTTGGCTTTCATTTACTGTGTTCTAATTCAATATCTATATTTAAAGTCATAAGGGTAGTTAGATAATGGACCACCTTGATCCTAGGAAGGACACAGTAGGTCAAAGAAGCACTGAGTTTTCTAGAACCTCTTTGTTCTTGGCCAACTTAGCCATCACAGGAATCATGGCATCTGATGGCCTTGTCTGGCTAGCGGCCCTTTCATCTCCAGAGGACAGCCTAGAACTTCCACAGCCCACTGTGCTTCCTAAAGGACTTTGTCCTGTCTAAACCCTCTTTTCCTAGGATGTGTGAATTTCAAAAGTTAGTTTCTTATTATTGCCATGATAAAATCAATAGCGGAAAACACAAATTTACCATTTTACAGTTTTAGGGGTAAGAAGTATCTCTGGGCTAATATCAAGGATCCACTTTGGTTTGGAATCTTCTAGAAACTCCAAGGGAAAAAAATACTCCCTTATCCTCTCTGGCTTCATACTCTCACTCTCAGCCTCTGCTTCCCATCTTCAAAGCCAGCAAGCCCAGACTGAGTCCATTTCCCACTGGTGTGTCTCTGACTCTTCTTTTTGTGGGATGGGCATTCGAGACAGGGTTTCTCTGTGGCTTTGGAGCCTGTCCTGGAACTAGCTCTTGTAGACCAGGCTGGCCTCGAACTCACAGAGATCCGCCTGCCTCTGCCTCCCAAGTGCTAGGATTAAAGGCATGTGCCACCACCGCCCAGTTTCTCTGACTCTTCTTTATCACTTCCAAAGAACCACAAGATTATATGGAAGCCTTCCTAACTTCAGCTCAAAATCTGCACTTGGAGCCTTCATGTCACCTGTCATAGAAATTCTTCTTTATTGTGCATGTGACATGTAATAGTCACAGGTTCTGGTATTAGATTGTTGATACCATTGGGGAGCCATTACTTTGTCTCTTGTCCACATTACCACTTTTCCATGAGAAAGAGCTTGCACAAGACCCTTGCTGAAGCAGGCCTGGTCCCATGCTATACATCAGTAGACTTACCCGTTGAACTGTCTCCTGGTCATTGATGGATGCTCGTGTTCAGCCTCCCTTGGCAGCCTTCCCAGGCATATGGTGTGAGCAGGATTTCAGGTATGCCCATGTCCTTTCCCTTTCAAATGATATATACTGTGTGTCCTTGGTAATCACCCATTCAGTCAATTCTACCTTGGATATACATTTCACTCTGAGAAAAACTTGACTGAACAGTTGGTTCTGAGGCTTTAATCTTCTGATTGCTTAGCATGATCCAGGAAAATAATATCAATTGTAGGGCTTGGTTTTAGGGATGTTAGTATCTCTGGAGTGCGTAAGTGGAGCTCCATCAACAGGGATGGTATAGAACCTAGAACCAAAAACTAAAATGTCTATCTTTCTTTGGCCACAGTGTTGACTTAAAGATAGACATATGACCTCAGCCAGGTTGGCAAGGACAGTGATGCTCATCAAACATTCTAGTACTTGCCTACATTCCTGACCACAGTTACAGTTAGGAAGGATCATGTGGCCAGCTCTGGCCAGTACAACATGAGGCAGGTGGAGTGGGATGGCAGAGAATGTCTGTGCAAGTGTGAGTGTACTGTTGGTCAGTTCTAAAGCCAGCCGAATTCCTGGGCTGGAGCAGTAAAGACAGTGTTCCGTCCTAAATGCCATGACTACAAAATGGTAGCATGCCTACCATTCTAAGTCACAGATACCCAGTGGCATCCACTGGTCATTTACTCTGTGCAAGAATTTCACCAGAGTGTGGAGTCTTGGGTCTGAGCTTAGTGGTTAACAGCACTAACCAACTAATACCAACATGTTCTCCCCAAAGGAGTCCTTCTGGGACTTCCCAGAGATCTCTGGAAAGTTCTTCTTTGGCGCTGCATATGATAAAGTCATTTCAAGGTCAGAAATTCAACTGTCACCTTCCACAAACAGGACAAAGACCAGGCAGACATGAAGTCTTCCAGAAACATTGCCGAGAAATAAAGATGAAGAATCCTGCTGGCCACCTTGAAGTCCTTGGCTACATCAAGGCACAGAGGCTGCTTGGCCCTTCTATTCTCTTGTTGTTGGGAGGACATTTCTGGCTTTGCTAAGCTAATTTGAAGGGTGCCCTCTGGAATAGTGCAGATCTTCACACTCATGCCTCTTCCTTCTGACTGACTCATGTCACAATCTAGAAATATCCCTTTTCTTCTCAGAAACCCTTTCCCAAGCTCCTGTATGTCAGAGCTCTCGATCCAGTTTGTTGCTCTGAGAGATGCTAGGTCCTCCATATCCTATATGGAAGTTCCCCGTTGAAGTGTAATATCACTCCTCTTTGCCATTTCCCTGTAAGCAAGGGTTTACTAATGGCCAAAGACTCTGAAATGCCCCTCTTTGATTATGACCACCAAGATACCAAAAGGCAAAAATTCACCAGTGACCACAAATTAAACAATGACAGTGAATATTGATGGCTATCACAACTGGCAGCAATAAATAATAGAGAGGAAATGGCACTGCCTCCATCTTACTAGAAAACTCTTTCTAGGCATTTATTTGCTTTCTTGTATTCCCCTAAAAATAAGTTTTGGCCTCTTGGAAGAAAAAGATTTTGTGGGCTTCCCCCATGCAGACATGATGACTGTACGAATTCATCTACAGCCTCTCATTTGTTCCCTATGGTAGCCAGAGAGGTGGCCCATAGGAAACCACCTTTTGTAAAGAGGTCCGTGCCTGTGGCCATGGAATTATACCAGCATAGAGGTCCACTGACAGTCAAACCACGAACACTGACCTCAGCTCCACGCTTCAACCAATGGTGCCAGATTCTGACCAGCACCCAAGTATGGTTGAATCACATTTCCATCTGACCTGAGTTGACCCATCGACCCCTACAAATCCTCACACATGATTGCCCAGAGATCCCTGAACTGACCAGATTTGACCTCCAAACTTAGAAACGGTCACCAGTCTGCAGGGGCACACCTCAGAGTTTTTTCAACTTTGATCATAACGCTGAGTTGGTGGGTACAACTGAGTCTCTCCCCAAGTGTCCTTCTGGGTACTAGCTTGGGAATTCGGTAAGCTCTGTAGGAAAGACTTCAGTGAATGAAGAACGGCTTAACCGAGATGAAGTTCTGATTGCTTAGCAGGATCCAGGAAAAAAAAATCAACTGTAGGGCTTGGTTTGGGGGATGTTAGTATCTCTAGCTTGTGTAAATGTGAAGAAGTGGCTGGGGCTCTCTTGTTAATTTCCTTACTCAACAGGACCAAGCTGAGATATGTTCCAAAAGATTAGTTATCCCCATTAAGTATTACTAATTAGGGGTTGTGTTTACATAATACCTGATAAGGCACCATTGAAGGAGAATTTTTCTCCCTCTGCCTCTCCTTTCCTTTCTCTCTGTGGAGGAGGGGAAGAAGAGGGTGGGTCCCTCTATGTAGCTTGTGATGGTCTAGAATTTAACATTCTTCACCCAGTCTCCTAGGTGCTGAGATTATAGTGTGCACCATCATACTGGTTTTCACTCTTTGTCGTTATTCTTGATGAACACAGTAACACAATGTTAATATAACACACTTATTAGTTAGCAAATTATGATAAGCTCTGTGAACATCTATATAGAGAATTCCAGAATTTCATATGAAGGGACTGTCCAGCCTATATATTCAATTATTTTCCTGCAATGCTTGCCATTCAGTCTTCACTCAAGCTAAGAAACAATCTACTCAGCTGGGCAATGGTGGCACATGCCTTTAATCCCAGCACTCAGGCAGGCAGAGGCAGGCAGATCTCTGTGTGTTCAAGGCCAGCCTAGTCTACAGTGTGAGTTCCAGGATAGTCAGAGATACATAGAGAAACCCTGTTTCAAAAACACAACAGAAAGAAAGAAAGAGAGAGAGAGAGAGAGAGAGAGAGAGAGAGAGAGAGAGGAAGAAAGAAAGAAAGAAAGAAAGAAAGAAAGAAAGAAAGAAAGAAAGAAAAAGAAAGAAAGAAAGAGAAAGAAAGAAAGAAAGAAAGAAAGAAAGAAAGAAAGAAAGAAAGAAAGAGAAAAAAGAAAGAGAAACAGTCTACTCCAAATGCCACTGAGATCCTGAGCCCTGGCATAGCCCCTTGACTACACAGGTATCAGCCACAGGCCAGACCAGCATCATTTAGAACTGATGCTGTCTCATAGCAGCTTCTGGATACGTTGCATTCCTCTGCTCAATCTCTGGGAACGGGCCACAAGAACTTCTCGCTTTTCCCTTTCTAACGTCCCTCTCCCTCTCCCCTCAGTGACCTGCAACCACCTCTCAAACAACGGCTTGTATATTCAAGCTCCAGCATCCAGCTTTGGGAGAATTCAAACTGAACTAGCTTTTTGTTAGTTTGTTTGGTTGATTTTTTATTTTAATTTATTTTGTTTTTGTAGTGGGAAAGAATGTGGGCTTGAAATACATCGCATGACGTGAACTCTGTGATCTTGGGCACACAGTTCTTAACCATCTTTGTCCCATAGCTTTTTCATGTGTAAAGCAGAGAGAATGGAATTGGCTACATTCTAGGGTTAGCATAGCAGTCTCAGTGATGAGGTGGAACCTGTCCCCCTATGTTCTATCTTTGGGAGGAAAAATGACCAAGAGCTTCAGCCCACAGCATGGTTAGGTTAGGGCTGAGACAGATAAGAAATCCAGTCAGTGTTTCCTGGGGGGTCATGAGTCATCTGTGAAGTTACTTCTCTGGGCCTGCTTTGTTTTAGGTTATGAGGCCATTCAAAATCAACAGCTCTTCTCTTAGTGCTGCATGCCAAAGAACAGGAGTTATCAAAGAAAGACAGATTATTTTAATAATTCCTATAACGAAGAGCAGTTAATTGTTACAGAAATGTTAATAAAAATGGTATCTAATACAATATGTTCTATCTTTTCCTTTCTTTTCTGACAGCCTGGGTTTACTATTCTAAATGCATTGCTGATGGCAGCTGCCTCCCTGTGTCGAGTCCAACCCCACGTTTCTATTCATTTGTGAGTATGGAATGTAAGTTTCAAGGAAGTGATTGAAAACAGAGGTTGAGAGCCACCGTGAGTATTTGCTGGGGCTAGTGGGTGGCTAAAGGTGATGAGGGCTACAGGTAAAGGGTACTATTAAAACTCCAGGCTTCCCCTACCCTTTCCCTATACACTCCTACCCGGCTGTACACCTAACCAGCATCACTTTTGGACGATATCTAGGCAAGGTATGGATGGTGTACCAAGGTGCCAGCAATATTAGGAAACTCGATAGATGAAGAGAATGCCAGGTCCTTCCCCAGGTCTCTGAAGTCTACTTTTACCCATATTTCCTTGTGTTTCTAACGTGTACTGCAATTTGAGAAACTCTGTCTAAGGAATAAAGATCTCTTCCTTGCTGGTCCCTACTCATAGGGGTGGGAGTCCATATAGTCCCATACTCCACTCCAGAGGGGCTGAAGGTGGAAATTGAGAGAAGCCCCTCCTCCACTGCTTTTCCATGAGGCAAATGAAGAATGAAAACAATTGAGGAACAATAGGATAGGGAAGAAAGGATAGAAGAGACAAGCAACCAATAGGCATTAGCAGGTGAGAGATGAACAATATGTTAAGTCATTGATAATCGAATTATAACCCACAGAATTGTAGAGGTATAGAGTAAGGGACTAGCAGGAGACAGACAGGTCATGTTAGAAAAGGGAAATAGAACTGATAGTTATGGCGGAATTGGGGGGCATGGCTCTAATGGGAGGATCAAATGAGGAGGAGGACAGGGTATGAGGCAGGGAATATTGGGAAAGACAGACAGCTAAAATTAAGGGCCATCTGAGGGGTAGTATGGTATCTTAATACAGTAGAAGCTTCCTAAAATATATACATAAATGAATACATTATAAATGAAATTGCTAGATAATGGAGTAACAGAATCTAACTAGCCATCTCTTATCACCAAATGAAGCTCCCAGTGCCAGGACTGGGTTCCATCTAATTGAGTTGCTGGTCAAAGGGGTCCCATGGGAATCCCCAAACAACCCAGGCCATTACCAAAACTCTAGGTCGTTCTCCACAAACTGACAGCAAAACCCCATGGTTGAAGACAGCACCTACACATTACTCATTGAACATGAAGTTGATCCAGTTCCCACATAGAGTCTGGACCCCTTTTCTGTTTTTTTTTTTCTGCCAGCCTCAGGCTGTTGGCATGCCTTGGTCCGCACCTCCATTGTCAAAGCCAACAGTTCGGTGCCATGATGGCTCTACTTCCATTCCCACAGCTTTTCTCTACCTCTCGCATTTTGCTCTGCTTGTTTACTTTTGGCAGCCCTGTGATTCTACTGGGCATCTTCCTATGCTGTCATCACCTGACTAGGAACCTTTATTCCATCTGTAGATATATTTCTCTTTTGCTATGTGGTAATTTGCTCGAAGTCTTGGATCAGGATGTGGGCATCTTCAGAGGAACCCTTATTTTCCCAATTGATTACCTGAACAATCCCACAACCGAAGTATACCTTTCTCTTCCTGCTCACGTCTTTGTATTCAATGGGCAGTACCTCTGCACTGGAACTTTCTGTCCCTTCTTTGCTTTTCACGGTCTTTTTAGAGTCAGATCTGTCTTTATTTTGGAAACAATGACAATTGAGATGGATCCCAGAGAGCCCAGCTTTATTCCTACCACGAGTGGATGGAGGAGGTGACTCAGGCCATCGGGTCAGGCTCTGTGTGTTTACTCCCCTCTATGTTTATACTTGGGAAGTTTTATGGTCCTGATAACTAAGAGGGAGTTTAGATGGTTCCACAGCAGTCCAGGGAGGAATTTAAAGCCATGTGCTAAAAGAAGAACTGCCTCTGACCCAAGGAAAATCTGCAACCTCTGTCCACGCAGGAAGGTTGGCTAGGGGTCAAGAGATGGTCTTGTAGTTAAGGGTGCACCAGGTGTACCAGATGTTCTGTTGGGCACATCCCCCTATAAAACTGACTCTTTTAATTTCCTTAAGACTCAAAATGCATTTTTCTACCATCCTGAGAGTGTAGAAGTATCCATCTTTTTGAGAAAAAAAATGTTTATTTTAACATCACAAAAGGTGAGCACAAGTCAAGTCATACAAAAATGGAAATATTAGCTTAGTAATATTTCAAGAGTGAAAAAAAATAAATGCTTCAGCTGATTTGCTTATATGTTCATGGGGCAAAGTGACCACCTATTTTAGTTGCCTATGATGATTGGGTTTTGCATTGTTATAGCAATTTAATTGCTTGTAGCCGTGAGGGTTGTTTTAAATAAATATTCTTCACAGGTTCTGCAGCTATGGTGAGATGAATTTCAGGTGAAATTCAGATGAAAATCCTTTAGTGGCACCAGCCACTTACTCAGGGGAAACTTGGGGTAGGAAATAGAACACTTCTCAGAACAAAGGAAATTCCTTACTCTTATAGAATTTAGGGGAGAGGTCTCTAGCTTACAAAGTCTCTGAGTCTTGGCCGAGACGGCTCGTTTGTTACCCGGCTGCCCAGACCGGTAAGGGTCTGTCCAGTGTTCAGCATCTGTCTCCTGCAGTTGCTAGATGGCTTTTCCTTGACTCTGCCTACTCTCTTCTCCTCTATCTGCTTGGAATTCTCACCTTGCCCTATTCTGCGCCACAATAGGCCCAAAGCAGCTTCTTTATTAACCAGTGGTATTCACAGCATACATAGGGGAATCCCACATCATCTGAGTTTAGTGAAAAAAAACTAAGTTAAGATATCAGATGGTCACTTCTGTAAGCTAATCCTATTGTCCCACTCTGTCTTGGGTTTTAACAGCTTAAGGGTGGCACTAGATAGGTGTGGTTGATCCCTTTCCAGGAGTAGCACTTGTCATCTATCAAGGGTCTTTCTCAAAGTGCCTCGGTTGCCTTTTTTGGCTTCTTTCATAATTCTAGTATCCTGTTCCAAAGGCAGTTCCAAAAGGAAGTAAAATCATACACAAGCAACGACAGGATGGAGCACCAACTTTCCAACGTCCCTACTTTTAAAAGCCCATTATTGTAAAAGTATTAGTTTTAATGAGTTTTTTTCTTTTAAAAGTGCTCAAACATAGATCAGAAACAGTGGGTTAAGGCACTTGCCACCAAGCCTGAGAACCTGGTTTTGATCCTCAGGACCTATATGGTAGAAGGAGAGAACCCACTCCCACAAATTATCCTTTGACCTCCACATGAAATGGCCCGCACCCAACCCATACCGTCCCCACACATATGTACATAAAACAAATTAAGTGTAACAAAAATTAATGGTCAAGCAAATGATTCACTCTTTATACTTTTCTTGGCTTCATGGTAATTCATGGTAGTGGGCGCTGGAGCTGGCGGATGACAGTGACTGGGGCTGAAAGACCTTCCTCTCGTTTCTCACTGCCAACATGAATTTTTGTGACTTATTCCTGCTGCAGATTGTCCTTGGTATTATTTACTGAGTGAGCAGGCTTTATCACAATAATAACTTTGGGGGAGGGATAAAGGATAGCATGTAATGTAGTGTGCCCTGGGTCCTGCAGGCCCACAGGAATGGCCTTGACTAGGGGCATGGCTTGCTTCTGGGGGCCGGGATAAAAGCAGAAAGGGTGTACTGAATTATGATATTGTAATGAGAGTGTTTTGAGAACAAAGTGTGAGAACGATTGCTTTTATGAGGGCGGGTCACCCCAGGGTGTCACTGACAACTTCATTCTATACACAGCTTCTTTTTCCTGTTGGGGCACGGTATCACTTCATAAATGTGACCTTAGTCATTATCATAATATATTTTCCCAAAGTCTGGAAAGGGCCAAAATACTTCAAAGGGACTTGTGGCTATTGATGTAACATCATTAAATTCTACTAGAAACATGAAGACATAATACTGACACTTCAGACTATTTTGGGCTAAAGAATGTAAATAGACAATGTTTCAAACAGAAACATCCCCAATCCTCTGATATCAAAAATAACAAGTTTGCAACAGTCGGTCTATCTGGGCGTTCTGGCCACAAAAAAAGATCTTCAGTGGAATCGCAAACCATAGTGATAAAACACGGGCTTAAAATAACAGTTTCAACTATTTTTAGAATTCTTTTTCTCCGAAGGAGGTCAAAGTAATGGAGACATTTGATCGTTTTCCCCAGTCTTGCTTCTCCTAGAGAGGGAAGAATAGGCAGGACTGGGCAGAGCAAGGAGGGGAAAATAACCACTGCATGAGTAGCGTGTCTTGCCTGACTGTTGTGTGCAGGGGATAGAACAATGGGTTAAACACACAGACATTGCATTAACAGCCCCACCACTTCCAGGCTCAGGTGACTAACCTTTCTCCATGCTACTTTCCTAATATCATGCCAGACTTATTTCAGGAACTGGCTCATAGGTTTGCTGTGAGGATTGTTTATCTAAAGCATTTCATAGTACCTGTGTCCCTCAATATCCAACAGGGGTTGATTAGGTCCACGGCCCCCTTGGATGATACAAGTCACAGATGCCCAAGTCCTTCATATAAAATAGCACAGAGTTGTGGATAACATTTTCATTCTTTCTGTTATCTCTGAACCCTCTCTGAATCACTAATAAACTCAAATATAATGTGATATGAGTGAGAAGTTGCCATGCTGTATTATTTAGACAAAAATCGGTGTCCTTTTTCAGTACAGATGCATTTTTCTGTATTAATAATTTAATTAAAAATTAAATATTTTTAATCTTTGAGTGCCTGAATGTTCATTCAGGCACCCACAAATGTGGTGGGCCCAGTGAGAGAGGCACAGAAGAAGCACACAAATGTCACAGTTACAAAATAAGTGTTTAGGTAAAAGTATAATTGCCAACATAGGCAGCACACAATCAAGAGGAAGTAATTGCTCTAGCAAATGAAGGAAGGAAAGATTTCAGACTTCCAGAGGAGGAATCCCTCTAGGAGGAAGTAGGGTATGACCAAAACTTTGCTATGACACAGGGGGACAGTTTTAGGGACCCACTTTAGCAGAGCACGGATTTTAGCCAAAAATCAATCAATCCCTTTTTCTTTCTTTCTTCCTTTCTTTTCTTTTCTTCTCCTTTTTCTCTCTCTCTTTTCTCTCTCTCCCCTCTCTCTTTCTTTTCTTCCTTGCTTCATTTCTTCCTTTCTTTTCTTCACAAGCTCACATTTTTATATAAGTGGGGCAGCTGGAAAGTTCATTGGATAGGTACTAGGATGCCTGAAGAAAGACTTGTACTGTAAGCATCAGGGTTTTTTTTCCCCTCAGCAGGGTCAAGTGTCTGGAGTCTGATCAGGGGAAGGGAGCTGAAAAGAAAATCTTCTGTGGAGTCAGCTGAACATGAGAGGGCTCCTTAAATGATGCTAACTGAGCCAAGGAGTTTTCTGGTGCTCAATGTAAGACAAAAGACCCAAGGCTTAGCCTAGAATGCTATAAAGGTCTCAATAAAAACATCTTTGGGGCTAGGAAGAAGGCTCAGTTCAGAAAGTGCTTGTGAAAAAAGCATGAAAGCCTGAGTTTCGATGCCCATCGCCCATATAAAAAGTTTGAGATGGCACTGTAATCCCAGTGTTGAGACAGAGACAGAAGGATTCCCTGGGGCCTGCTGGTCAGCCAGTCTAACTGAATTAATAAGCTCTAATTGCAACAAGAGAGCCTGTCATAAAAAAATAAGGTGGAGAGCGCTAGGGGATAACATCTTGAATGTATTTAGGGCTTCCACATGTATAAGCATATATGTATACATGCACCCACACACGTGCACATACACATACAAATATAAATACATGAACACCCAGTCACACACGCTGATATCTTGTTAATAAAGAATAGTCTCGCAGAGACACTTCTCTGGAAGAATGCTGAGAATGGGGCCTCAGATTGCTCAGGAAATATTAAGTGAGTGGTGTAGATACAGTGAGCTGCTGAAGGTCAGCAGGGCTCCTTGGACCACAGTGGTGACATTACAGTAGGCTGACCTGATTCTTTGTTTTATTAAAAATAAAGTGGTTCTATTTTTGTAGAGGAAGAAGCAACCAGCAGTTGGTTAAAATGGAGAACAAACAAAAAATAAAATTTGAGACTTGAGACTGTTATCCATATTTTTGCTTGCATACAAAAATCCCATGACCCAAAAACGTAAATTTGAGGAAAGATAGTTCTAATCATGACAACTAGCATTTGCTAAGCACTTAGAGACAGGGTACTATTACATATCAGCCCACTTCATTCTTAATTAAGTAGGCATATCATTATTACCTGCAAACACTATTGGTTTGCAGGTGGGCAAGAAGAGGAATAAAAAGATTATTTTATAGCCTCAGAAGATTAGTCTTCCTGTTAAGGATTTTCATAATTAGCATTGCTCTATTAGCATAGATTCCACAAGTAGATTCTGAGCTGCTATGATGCTGATGTCATCACTATTTCCACTACTGTCTAGGGACTCACAGCCTTGTGCCTAAGAGGCTTCACTCGTTAATCTCCTTCGACTGGAGTTAACACAGATCTCAGAGGCATTGGTATTGGGAGTGTTGCGCCATAACCGGCTCAGTTTCGTGTGCTGCTCCGGCACTCAAAACAGTCACTGCAGCTAACACCTGTGGAACTGGTTCAAGTGCTGGCCCTTACCTCACCCAGGAGGACCTCCCTGGTGGTCAGTAAGCCAAGCAGGGGAAAGTGTGAAAATTGCGAGTCTCACTGGGTCTGTGCCTTCTTCAGGCCCTTGGTCACCATCAAAAGTGTTGTCAGCGCTTCATAACAGAATCACATCCAGACCTTCAAATTACTAGAGCTGAATAACTTCTCTACCCATGAGTTCCCCTGCCTATACAATCAGTATTATCATAGCACCTGCCCTTTACACTCAGTATTTGTTAGTGATTATTTCTGGGAATTCTCAAGCCTTCATGGGGATATTAGGGACTAGAGTCAAACCACATCTTAGAAATGATAATAATGATATCTAAGAACCAGTTGTGGCATGATTACAGAACAAGACTGGCACATAGTATTTCACAAGTATACCGCAGAGCAAAAGGAAAGAATGGCAGAATTGAAAGGGAAGGGCCCTAGCAGCCTTGATGTGAGAAAATAGAATCGTCAAGTGTGCTGCTCAGTTATGTCTGAGGAACACTTTCCTGAGCACCTGTAAAGCTATGAACTCTGAGATGCTATTAATCTAGAAGCCTTGGAAGTCTTCATCTCTCCTTACTTTCCCTGCTCTCCCTCTTTTCCTCCTCCTGCCCTTCCTATTCTTCCTCCTCCTGCCCTTCCTCTTCTTCCTCCTCCTGCCCTTCCTCTTCTTCCTCCTCCTGCCCTTCCTCTTCTTCCTCCTCCTGCCCTTCCTCTTCTTCCTCCTCCTGCCCTTCCTATTCTTCCTCCTACTTTTCCTCTTCTTTCTGCTCCTGTTCTTCCCCTTCTTCCTTCTCCTGCTCTTCCTCTTCTTACTCCTTCTCCTCTTCCAACTTCTTTCCAAGAAACTCCTTTTTAAATAAAAGTTCCTTAGATAATTGCTGGGTGCTTGGAAGCTTGGTCACCATCCACCCAAGGATTGACAAAAAGCATCCCACCAGGATCCAAAGGGACTTGCAGCCATACAATAGCTAGCCTGCACACTGAGGTTTCAGAAAATGATGTCAATGCCAGGCTTTTCAGTTATTAATCAACCAGGGAAATAAGAACGAACTAGTTTTATGGAATATTAACATTGGGTCAAGAATATTTGTCTTCTGGAGATCTAAACTAGTCTGATTCCAAAACTGGATACCCAGTAAAAAGATGCACGGGGCTTAGTTGCTGCAGGGTAATGACAGTGAAATCTACCCTATCTCAAAACTCCATTCTTTAATAACAACAGTCGTTAAAAGCATTGACAATGTCTTCCATGAAACTAGAAGCCAAGGAACACCCTGACACACCACACATGCAGAAAAAGCAATGAGAAGAGACTAGGACCTTAGGAGACTGGAAAAGATGAGAGAAGGCATGATTGATAGCTACATAAAACTCACTGAGTTTCTCTGGATCCACTCCCATCTTTCATGGTTGGGAGATTGTACCTTTCCATCTTTTTTTCTTTGTCAGGAAACTACTGGAGGATGTACTGACCAAAATAGGAGATAAACTAGGGAAGAGGAAGGCAGATTTTTAGGAAACTGGAGCCCACACAGGAAGGAGGTGAAGGGAAATCCCAGGATGATGACGCAGGGAAGTCCCCAAACAACAGCTGTGCAGCAAGCATTAACAAGCGGCCCGGAGCAGAGCCATACAGAGGATTCCAGGGGGAAATATGTATATACTCAACAATTCCCAATGAGTTTGAAGGTATGAGAGGCTTAATGTTGATTCTATACAGCCATAGGAAGGCTTGGTATAGTTTTTTTTAAAAAAAAAAAAAACTTGATCAAATAAAACATCAGGCAATGATTAATTCCAGGAAAAAACAAAAAGTTATGCAAAATAAGAAAACCACGTATCACTCGCCTTTGAAATGAGTTGTCAAAGGAACTCATCAGGGAAACACTAAGCAGGGATTCAACCAAAATTAGGGTAAATGTAGTGAACTAAAATGAGAGACAAAGTGTTCATCCACCATAATAAACAGTAAATTATATAAACAGGAGTCAAGGGATGTAAGCAATGGAAATGCGTTAGAATTCTACAGTAACTACACAACGACACAGGTGCACAAAAACACACACTCAAGAACTAAAAGTCAGTGTCTCTAAAGAATGGGACAGTGAGGGGTGTGTGTGTGTGTGTGTGTGTGTGCGCGCGCGCGTGCGTGTGTGTGCGTTTTTTTGGAACATGTTAGTTTTATTTTTCCAGAGTCTAAACTCTAATGTTTTATTATAAACTTTCTTGAAGCGGAGTGCCATGATGTTAAGTGTGTTGATTCTAAATAAAACAAAACCAGAGTTTAATTCGAACGCCACAGTGGAGAAGTTCTGTGAGATGAGAGGAGTTTCTTCTGCTCTGCATTAACTCAACTCAGAAGAGCAACAGGAACAGGGCTCAGCTCGTGGGTGTGCACAGTTAAAGGGTCATGTCCAATCAGGGCTCAGCTCACGGGTGTGCACACTTAAAGGGTCATGTCCAATCAGGGCTCAGCTCACAGGTGTGCACAGTTAAAGGGTCATGTCCAATCAGGGCTCAGCTCGTGGGTGTGCACAGTTAAAGGGTCATGTCCAATCAGGGCTCAGCTCACGGGTGTGCACAGTTAAAGGGTCATGCCCTTGTAAACTCTTTGTAATAAGCCTGGCACATAGCGAACACCCAGTAAATCTTATTTCACTTTTATAATTAAGTTTATATATTGTCTTGGTAAGAAAAAAAAACATTTAAAAGAAAGCAGGTGGGACGAGCAGAGATGCGCAGCAAGGGCATATTAGAGAAGGGTCCTAGCCTTGCCCAATCTGATGCTGCCTCCTGGCTTACTGTGATCAATAAAGGGCACCAAGTGAGGTGTGCTGCTTGTGAGCCGAAAGGAAATGAGGAATGCTAGGTGTCTGTGCTTTTAGAAGAGGGGGCTGAAGCTTCCACTTATGTCCTTATTTAAAACCAGATTTGTTGGCATCAGTATTTTTTAGAAAAGTATTCTTCCCAGTGGGTCTCTGACATAGAATGAATCCACATTCTGGCTCTGTGTCTGTGGAGAAGAAAGGGCAGTGAGATTTTGCTCCTGATAACTCAGGCCTCCACATGGGCCTCTTCCTGTCTTTGAGTGAGGTTGGGGATGGTACAGTTTCCTGCAGCTCTCTCACTGCCTCAGCCAGATGAGGAACATGGCTAGCCCAAACTGAAGACAGGCTGCAGCCGTTCGGGTTGTTCACCTGACTCTGCTAAATCAAAACAGTTCATTGGTACTGTTTCCTGCTCATGGTAGGTACAATTGGCTAAAAATTGGCCTGGTTGATACAGCTGGAACCTGGTTCCGTTTCTCCTGGAGAGCAATGCCTGCAGGGCTCCTATTAGGAGAAGTTTGCATCTGCTGACTCACCCTGCAATGGAAGCTCTCCAGGCCTGCACCCCATCGCCCTCCTGGAATCCACTGAGCACCAGCTATCTGGAGCCCAGTTTCTCATACTCACTGCCTTTTGGGAAAAGTTCACTGATGTCACTGAAATGCCACCATCTTCAGGAAACTGCATCATGAACTGAACACTGGAGTGTGGCTCTGCTATCTCCTTCATCCTGCCTGGACTCAGAGCCTTCAGATCTGTTCCCCTTTCTAACCCAGATATTCACTTATCCTGGCTCACCAGTTTTTGTATGTTCACTTAGCCTGGCTCACCATTTTTGTATATTCACTTAGCCTGGCTCACCACTTTTTGTATACTTACCTCTGACCTAAGTGGACGTAGTCTAAACATTTACATCGACCCAAAATGCAACCTGAAATTGAATCCCCACTGTGGCGTATTATGAGGTGGGGTCTATAAGTAAGCAATTAGGTCCTGAGGGTCCACACTTGTGAGTGAGGTGGGATTTATAAAGAAGCTTGTGGAAGCTTGTGTTCCAGTTCTAGCTCATGAGGACTGATAGCAATGCTGTGCAAGAGGGAGAGAAGGTTTCTCAGACACCAGACCTTCCGGTACTTTGATCTTGGCCTTGTAGCTCCCAGAGCTATGAGTAAACCCTTTGCTTTCTGTGGGGCTCATTCTGTTGTGCTTTGTCACAGCCATCCAAACGGACTAACACGAGTGAGTGGGTGACGCCATAGCCCTTCTGTAAGTGAGGACGATGACGGGATTCTTTAAACTTAACAAATGTTTGGAAAGGTTAGAGGAATATTTGGATTCGGACAGGAGAACCAAGTGGCAGGCTCAGAGATAAAGCAACTTTTGGCTGCATGAGGTGTGCGGAGAGCGCATGGCACCCAGGGCAGCTGAAGTCCTTGGACGGACCACTAAGGATTGACTACTCCCTTGGTGGCCTCAGTGAGTCACTTGTGTTTGGTCTTTTGGTTTCCTTATTTTTAAGTGATGATAACGATGCTTCAGCAGTGTGAGGTGAGGTTTTCAGATTGCTTCAGAGACTCTCCAAGAAATGAGGGCTTACCACTGTGATGTCGTTTGGGTGTTTAGGTAATGGAGAGAGAGAGAGAGAACAAGGTGATGGGCTCTGAGATCATTAGAGATGAAGAGGCATTCAGTAGTTCAGCCTGGAATCTAGAACCCAAGGCAGGAAGAAGGTGAGAAGGTATATTGTTGGTCAAAGCTTGTCAGTCATGAAGAGCCAGAGCCAGGAGCCGGACTGTGGACATCATTACACGTCAAAGGCTACACCCTGCTTACTCACTTTATGGGCACAGGAAGCAGCCTGCTGCTCACCACCGTATGAGCTTCCTGTTTCTGCTGCAACAAATGAAAACAATACAAACCTGTCATCTGGTGCTACCGGCTAAAATCTGGTTGTTGATAGAGCTGCATTCACTGCCTCAGGAGGCTGTCGGGGAAATCTGCTTTGCTTTTTCCATCTCCCAGGGACCGTACATCCTTGGTTTGTGGAACACTTTGCATGACTCCATCCTCTGCTTTTGTGACTGATCTCCTTGCCTCGATTCCCCAAGTACTCACTCTTGTCATTGCCTGGTCAGCCTTTCCAAATCGGCACGTACACCATGATGCACAGGCCTTCTCAAGCATGTGACTCACAGGTTTGTGAACAAAACTGAATCGTTACCAGCAGAACTCTACAGCTGGCAGTGCTCGGGAAACAGTGCTAAAAAACAGATAATACAGACACCAGTATCCCCACTTTTTTATCTTTGTTTTGTTTGTCCATTTCATTATTCAAAATGTTCTCGACATCTCCTCCAAGTGAAAATTTTCCTGTAGTCCTCAACCAACCTCCTACTTCTCAGTCCTTCTCCTCTTTGACCTGGTTTGTCCACCTCTGCTAAATGCCTCAAGCTCTCCCTCAGCTTCCTGTCACTGGGTCCCCAAATCCACTGATAGCCAGGATTGGTAAAGAGAAGGCACAGAACAGATACGTTCCTAGATCGGTATAAATTCTCATGGGAAAACAACAACAAAAACAATGAACAAACAAACAAAAAAATGTAGTTGGAAGCTGAAAGGGCAGGTTGCAATCGTTCTTTGTAAAAATCCTAATGCTGAGGTGGGACCCTAGTTCTCAAAATCTCTCCAATGAAACCTTCATGAACTGGTGCCACTTGGAATGATCTCAAGCACAGAACATGAGAAAGGTATGGGGGCTTGAGAGTCAGGCCAAGCTCAGCCTACCTGGACTTCCTGAATCAAATCATGAACACTACCAAGACCTTGGGGGGGGGTTCATCACATGCATGTGACAGTTTGACAAGCATGAGCCTGGCAGGCTTAGACAGTATTAGAATCTCCTGGCCAACTCACGTCACAGACTGCCAGGTCCCAGCTCAGAGGTCTTCAAGAGATTCCGGGACTCTCGTCTAGCACGTTCCTTGGGGACCACATTTTGAGAATCACTGGTGTAGAGCTGTAGGGGATGGGGAAGACTTGGAAGAAGTCCTGGTGTCTCTCAGGGCAAGTCATGCCACCATCTTGGTTTCTCCACCAAAGTGAGCTGAATAGTTATCTGGCTTACCTACACAGAACAGTCTAAGAACCCTAAAATAATTACTTCTAGTCAAACAAGGAGACTGTCCTTAGAGCATCTGAGACACCATTAGCTGAACACCCCTCTACAGTCTGTCAGGGTCCCCCATCCTGTGGAAACCTTTCTTGGGAACAAAAGCCCAAGTTTCTCTGGAGAGTGGGGACGAGTCCAACCATGTGGAGTTGTCACAGCTACTAGGGAACTTTCTTTCTCCTTCCCCCTTTGTTTCTCCTCCATGACAGAGTCTTGAATAAGTCACTTAACTAATCTGTAATCTCCAGGAAAGTTATTTAAATAATACATAGACCCACAATACCTCCCTGGGACAACAGCAAAGAAGGTTTTATTAGTTTCATTTTGTGGATGGTTAACTTACCTGCCACAAATTGCTTGGCATGAAGACCTGGTCACTACCCACAGATACGTGTGGTCATTCAGGTTTGTTGGCTTCAGCAGACCTGCTGAGAGGAAGGGTCACTGCGGTAAGTGAACAAGCGCTATGGTATGACTCGCTGTGGACAAAAAAAGCATGGGAAGAATCAGATTCTTCCCCTCGGAGCCCTTTGCTTCACTTTCTCCTCCAACTTCTTTCTCAGATCTCGTTTTTGTTGTTTGTTTGCTTTGTTTTGTTTTTGAAGTTCTCTTTTAGTGGGTGTGTAAGACCTTGGCTACCATCCATCCAAAAACTGAGAAAATGCATCCCACCACGATCCAAGTAGACTTGTAGCCACACGACAGCCAGTCCAAGTATTGAGATTTCAGTCAAGAAGAAGCCTAGTGTCCCTGTGAAGAGTGTAGTTAATGCAATGGCTTAGGGACAGTAAGTGGGAAAATCTCAGAGCCCTGGGTGTCTAAGGACCTGAAGGCTTGCCCCAACCCTATGTATGCTTGGGAAGGAGACCTCATAATAGGTGGGCAAATGAGTAGATCTCACTGACCAAACAATGAGTGTACAAGTCTTTCATCCCTTGGTCCTCACTGAGCAGATCTGTAGTAACTTTGCCAGGACAGAGGTAAGGTTAAAGCCTTTGCCTACTGCATAAGAGAATTAAATGCATCATGTCAATCTGGTTCTTGGGTTTTTTTTTCCCTGTCTTGTTTGTTTCATCTACCTGCTAGCTATTTACTCCCGTCATCCTCTGATATGTCTCATTTTCTCTCCTTAGCCTAATGTCTCACTTGTACATGGCCAATGCATATATGATCCTGCTGCACACTCCACTGCCAAGTGATGGGAAGCCATGGGCATCTTCCTCCCTATGGGTGCTACCTACTCTCTAGATGTGTTTTCTTTGTGTGATTAGTTATTTTTTTAAAAAAATCTGTCTCACATATATTAGGCATATTCTGTGCATCTGGTTCTGTGCTGATATCTAAAACACAGACACCCTCCTTTATTCTTATATAACAAGTAATATTACCATTTTAGAGAACAAAGAGACACAGAGAAGTTAAGTAAGAATTTGCCGTAAAATGCATTGTCTTCTAGATTTCTAAAGCTGATTCTTTTTAAGAGGATCTCAAGGAGAAGGTTTCTCCGAACCCTGACACAGAAAACTGTGAGCTTTAAGTGCATATATGGGGAAGTCTGGAGAGAGAACTTTCTGCGTTATCTTCTAGCAAGATGGTAGGCTTCAGGTGAGGCCATGTAATATGTAATGAGAGGACCCTAGGCAGAGTACCATCTTCCCTTCACTTCAGAGTCTTTGCTTCTTGTTGAAGACCATGAACATTTAAAGATGAATGAAGAAAATAATACCTGGAGAAAACAAGTATATTATCTCACTCATACCAGGAAGTATGCCTCCTGCCGTTGGCATACCCCTGGCAATGAGGCAGCTGGCATTAACATGGCTGTAAATCAACCTGGTATTTAGGCAGTGGTCCATTAATCTGGTCAGGGAATAAAATGAGTAAGGACTCTGGTCCATTTCCTTATGCCCCAATACTGCAGTAGATAATCACAGTAGAACATATCCCAAACTAGAAATCAGATGGCCAGAGAACTTGGTTAGTCCTGACTAGTGTTAGCGATGTGATTGTGACTGTGTGACTTTGTCTCTAGGCTTGCTTGTTAGTTCTCATCTGTGGATGTGGGTTTATGTCTGTTCTCTCTTAGGGAGGATAGATCCCAGAATTGACTGAGATGACATACGGAATGGAGACCTAAAAATCAGTGGCTTTAATTTCCTAGTGGTATCATTATGTCCCATAGTCTCAGAAGGCCTGGGATTAGGGGATGTTGAGAAGTTCAGGTTCTAGGACACTTGGGGAGCAGCACTCATCGGAAGGCTCAGGATCTGCTTTTAAGGCAGTGAGCAGGTTGATGCTGGCTTTTGGCTGGAGGCCCTGGTCCATCACCACGTGGATCTCTCTAGAGGACTGTTTTAGTGATCTTACAACTTCCAGCTGACTGCCCTCCCAGCAGGCCTTCCCTTAGAAACACAAATCAGCTCTACACTGTATGGAGCACAAACAGCAGAAGTCAAGGATCGTTAGGGACCTCTGAGGGGCCACTCTGTAGGTGGTTACTGTGGATGTCGCCAGATTTATTGTTCTAGCTGACAATGTTGCTCTAAGCTGGAACTACTGCTCGCTTCCATGATGACTTTGGCTAAAATTCAGGCTGTTCCTCAGCTCGACAACTCTTTCTGTGTTCTGAACTTATGACTCCAGAATGTGTGTTCCAAAGGCTATTTGGAAGAGGAGGGTGGGTAGGGAAGAGTGCAGATGACAGCCAAGGTCAGGGCAGGAAGTGCTGTGGATATTTTAAAGAGCATGAGGAAGGACTGCTGAAAGACTCAGGTTAGCTTCCGGACCTGAAGCCAACAGTGCCATGCTCAGACCTCATTGTTCCTGCTATAAGAGGCAGTAAAAGAATCCACCTAAGGCGGTGGTTTCACAAGTCTGCCCTAACCGATCTTCTGTCCATCTTGCTAGCAAAATACGAAGAGTAAGCTTCACTTCCTGTGCCTTTTCCTGTTCGTTTTTTTGTGTTGGGGTCAGCCATCCCCTACGGAAATGGTTAGAAAAGCTGTTCAAGGGCCAAGTGTAAGGCTCAGTCAACTCCCTCTGGCTTGCAGTGTAGCTTTTCACTGGAATAAAATATGATCAAATCTGAATGCAGTTCTCTTTCAATCAAGACTTTATCAAATGGTGTCAGAGAAGAGCCCTGCTTGTAGATCTGCAGTGGAGGATTTCATACTTAATGCGCGAGATACTACAGGGGTTTGTATAGTGCCAACAGGGCACTCAGAACATGGCGCGATCACCATGGTCCCCTCTGTTATCACTACTGAGCTTCTATTTGGGGATGCCAAGGAGCCTACAAGATGCTCCAATAATAGAATGACACGGATTCAGCAGCCATCCTAAGGGTAACTTCTCCCTAACTACCTCTAACTATAGTTTGTTTTTTCTTTAAGTGAAAGAATTGTCTTTCCTGGCAACTCCTGGCCACACTATCTTACATGTTCCCGGACACTGCATGCTATAAGTCATTGGCGGGAGGAGGTGACATGAGAAATTCCCCTTTTCCACAGAAAAGAGGTGTGTGCAGGGAGGGCTCATTGCCATTGCTGCTCTTCCCACTTCCTCCCTTCGAGGTGAACGTGCTGGCTTGGGTGGAGCAGTCTCATCTTGTGGGCATAAGACAACCAAAAATGTAGCTAAAAGTCCCACAAGGGAAGCAAAGGAGAAAAAGAGCCCGAGTCTTGGATGACATTGTGTTTCCATCAAGATATTGAGTATGGAAGTCACTTGCAGGCAGGCTTTCTCTTACCAACTGATATTGAAGGTACATTATAGACTGAAAGCAGAATTTTGGAAAGGCGATGCAGTCAGAGGATCAATTGAACTGACTCTGCGAGCTGGAGAGGCAAGGACAGACTGGAACGAAGCGGGGTCCGAGGGACTGCTTAACAGATGGAAATGTAGGAGAGAGGGTGTACCAGCACAGTACACAGGTTCATGTCTTTAGAGGCAAGGTTTTTGTAGGTCCCCACTCCATAAAAGGTGGCAATAGCTGGGGCAACTTGTATAGGGAGGGAAAGCTTAAGGTCCTGCAGTTGAGCTATGGCTTTAGCATTAAAAACCTGAGTCCTTGGTCCATCACAGACTAACTCTGTGCCCTTGAGCCCTTCCTTACACAACCTCCTTGGTGCTCAGATTCCTTATTTGCAAGTTGGCAATAAAAATTCAACAATATAACACATACAAAGTACCATGTTTGATCCATAGTAAGTGTTTGATAATGTGAATAAGGGGTGATTACCACTGGTTTTTTTGTCATCTTTACCTGTCATCATAGAAATGTCTGCTTAACCAGAGAATCAGTTGTTCCGTCTCTCAAAGGGAACCATCCTTTCTCAAAGTATATCACAACAGGATCCTTCAGAAATTGTTTCCTTTGAAGCAAATTTGCTACATGTGTAAATAACATAGTTTGTTTTCTTTAATCACTTTACATGGATTTTTGAATAAAAAAATCATTATGGAATTTTTTTTTCTCCAGCAGAAATGAAAGAATCCCATGAGACAAGAAGGTCAAAACTTTATAAACCATGACTTTTAGCTAGAGTGGTGATTTCAACATTGTCCCTGTCTGAACCAAACCTCTTAAACTGTGGCAAGTTCCAAAGAACTTGTGTTTTGTTAAAGACCTTTGAGAATTGCACTCCCACAAAGGAATGAGGAGAAGCTGAGGCAGGACAGAGTTACAGTGTCAGGAAGTAATATGGCGGCTGCCACATAAATGTGCTATGAACTCTTGAAAACTTACCCTCCAGTTGCCCAGAGAGCTGTGGAAGCAGCTGCCCCACACGTGAGCATGAAGAAAAGCACACATGCCATTCTTCAGTCTTTGCATAATGCTATTGAACAGGTAGCCTTGTAAAGTTTTTGCACAGAAAGCTGCATTTCATGAATATGTTTCTGTAGGAAAATAGATGTGTGCATACTTGTTTAGCAAAATGGAATTAGGTAAGTTTCTGTGTAAAGCATGAGGACCGGAGTTCCATCCTCAGAACCCATATAAAAAAGCCAAGAGCACAACTACAGCCTTGGGGAGGTAAAACAAATTGATCCTCGGGCCTCCGTAGTTTACCAGACTAGCCTAAGCAGAGATTTCAGGCCATGTAAGAGACCTTATCTCACAAAACAAGGTAGATGATGCCTCAAGAATTCATACACACATTCACACATATATGCACCCCCTCACATGCACCCCCCATGTATGTATACCCTATGCATCTGTCTCCATACAAACAGAAAATCATGTTATGAAAATATGAATATTATGATCATATTTATATATCAATAACAGGTATTTGTGCAGATCTCTTTATGTATTTTATTGTTATAAATATTCTGTAAATATGTATATATGTATTTCCATGTGGAGGATGTATGTATGAATCGATAGCTGCCTGCAGAGTTCAGAAGAGGGCATAGGATCCCCTGGAGCTCAAGTTACAGGTGGTTGTAAGCCCCCCCGCAACATGGGTGCTGGGTATGTAACTTGATTCCCCTGGAAGAGAAGTACATGCTTTTCAATAGTGAGCCATCTCTCCAGCCCCAAAGGGTAAAACAGCTTTCTAATTTTCATTGATATCTTCTGATTTACTTTAGAGAATTATTTATGAAATTTAAGAAATGGTCTAATATTATTAAAGGCAAGTTCTGTAAGCATACTTGCTCATACTTATTAACACAGACTCACAACTATTCGTTATCTTCCCTAACCTTCAGAATTAGTAGAATAATTAGGACCTGTAAATTTATCTGTCTATTATATATACTCTCAAGCAATCAATTGTCACTTTTCATTGTCAGAAATGTTAACAATTATTTGGATATTAACTCCACTGCCTTTTAGCCACTAGTTTTTAATTAAGATTTCTTTCAGAAGTTTGTGAATTCTGTATTTGCATCATTTACAGCCCTTCCTTCCCCCTCCCCAACTCCTTTCTTGCCTACCCTCTCTCAAGTTTATAACCTCTTTCTAAATTTTTGCTGCATGTACACAAATACAGTCTGTTGGGTTCACTCAGTGCAGCTCATCTGTGCTCAAAGCTGACTGCTTGGTTCTGGGTCACCCATCAGAATTTCTTTACACTCTTGACTTTCTCTTGATTTGGCTGGAGGATTATTTATCTTGAGTGAGTTTCTTTAGAGACGGTAAAGATTGATCATTTGTAGGCAGTATATGTCTTGAGTGATCATTTATGGGCATTATATGTCTTACATTTCTCTCGCCTTTAGATGTGACTTAGCTGTTGGTGTGTTGTATTGTGTGGTGGCACAATCCCTAACCTATGCTATGATAGAAACCTAAGCTATGATGGAAAGTTTTCACCAGATTCATTTTTAAAATATTTTCAATACTTAGAATATTAAATCACATTAAGTGCTTAAATACTCAGTAGTGTTGCTATTTTACTCAAAACATTCTGTTCCACTATTGTTATTTCCTGGTTACATATGAAATGCATACTTGTTTGAACCCTAGAAAAGGAACCAAACAAACTAAGGCTCTTCTGCTGTCTCTCTTGTCTTCCTTCTATTGAAACCACAGCCTTGCGAAAGCTAAATGCACAGTGTGCCCCTGAGCAACTCTCACTCGGAGATTCTGCCTTTGGACTTTATTCTTCTGTGGCCCTTGGTGTATGACAGTTTGGTCCTTTCTCACCGCAAACTTGTTTCATTAGCGCCTCTTTGCCTGCCCTGCTCTGTCCTGGAACTTAGGGTGTGCATGCACACAGTCTCTCCAATCTATACCCAAGGTTTTCCATTTATCTACTTATCTTGGCTAACTTTTTTGCTCTTTTTCTCTATTTTATTTTTCTAAGATTTTGGTTAATGCATATTAATTCTACCAATTAATGGGGTTCAGTATAATGTTTTCAGACATGAATATAGCATATACTGATTAAATTCCATATCCCCTTTCTACTTCGCTTTCCCCTTTAAATTCTCTAGTAAACATTTTTTAGCTTTCACACAAGAAAGAACATGTGGTCCTTGCCTTTCTGTGTCTGACTTATTTCATTTAACATAACAGTTACCAATTCTATCCATTTTGGTTTAAATGACAGCATTTAGTTGCCTTATGGATGGATAATATATATATGTGTGTGTGTGTGTGTGTGTATAATGTATTATATGCACACACACAAACACACATAGCACATTTATTTGACCAGCTCATCTGTTGATAGAATCCTAGGTTGAGTCCATGCCTTAGTAATTGTGAATATGCTACCGTAAGCATGAGTATTTCTTTGGTGTGTGTATGTGTGTGTTTGTATATATTATATAATCCCCAGAAATTGGACAAATGAATCATAATGCATCATGTTGAAGGTCTATTTTTAGTTTGATTAAATTACATTTTAAATTAGCTTGCAAAGTAATGGATGCAATCATAACATTTTATTCATGAATGTCACTATAATTTCTTTAATATTCATCCCTCATTACCCTACCCCCTTTTCTCCTAATAGTGCCCTATTTTGCACATTTCATATATATTTAAATATATGCACATATATATTACAATCTAGATTTTAAATGCAAGGTATTTGAAGTTGGCTTATTTTGCTTAACACTATGACCTATCCATTTTCTATCAAATGATATAATTTCATTCTTTTATGCAACCTAGTAAAACTTTTTTATCTATTCGTTTGTCAATAGACATGTAGGCTGATTCAAAATGTTGGCAATTGTGAACAGTGCCACAGTAGATACAGATGGGACGGTATCTCTACTGTATTCTGACTTAAGGCCTTCAGGTGTATACCCAAAAATGGCATATAGCTAGTTCAAATGGTAGTTGATTTCTAGTTTCTTAAGCTCCCCCATACTGATTTCCATAGAGGCTGCATTCATTACATCCCCACTAGCAATCCATCTCCCCCTGCATCTTTGCCAGCATTTATTGTTGTTTGCTATCTTGATGGTAACCGCTCTGCTGGGGCAAGCTGAAATCTCAGTGTTGTTTTCATTTGCATTTCCCTGTTGCTAGGGATGTTGAATATTTTTCATGTATTGATAGACCATTTGTACCTCATTTAAGATCTTCCTATCCAATTCATATTCTCTTATTTATTGATTGGATGATTTAGGTATGTTTAATTTTTTTCTTTATTCTGGGTATGAAGCCTCTGTTTGATGTATAGCTGGCCAAGATTTCCTCTTGTTTTGTAGGCTGCCGTTCCATTCCTACTCCCTTTACTGTGTAGAAGGCTTTTAATTTGACATTATTTGTTGATTCTTGCTATGAATTCCTAGGCTATTAGAGACCATTTCAAAAAGTCTTTGCTCTGTCTGGCAGTATTTTCTCTGATTTCCTCTATCAGTTTCAAGGTTTCTGGTCTATGTTAAGTCCTTGATCCATTTTAAACTGATTTTTGTCCAGAGTGAAGGGGAATCTAGTCTCATTTCCCATGTTTCTCCAATTTCATTTGTTGACTATGTCATTGTTTCTCTAATGCGTGACTCTGGCTTCTTAGCTGAAAGTCAAGTGGTTCTATGTGTGTGATTTATATCTTTGTTCTCTATCCCATTCCATTGGTTATGTGTTGTTTTCTATGTCCGTGCCATGCTGGTTTCATGACTATGGCTCTGCAGTATAATTTGAAATTCAGAGTTGTGATCATCTCCAGCCTTGCTCTTTCTGTTGAGGATTCCCTTAGCTAGTCGGGGCCGTTTGCGCTCCCACCAGGATTTGGGGGGAGGTCATCTAGCTCTGTGAAGGGTATCATTGAAATCTTGGTGGAGAATAATTGACTCTACAGATCGTTTTCAGTTGTGTAGCTCTTTTCACGGTGTTGGTTCTTCTGATTCATGAGGATGGGGTGGGTTATTTTTTTTTTTAACCTCTTAATGTCTCCAATTTCTTTCTGCAGTGTTTTAAAGTTGAGGTTCATTCCTAGGTATTTTTGGGTAGGTGTTGGCTTCTTTTTTTGACTTCCGTATGGTTCTTGTTAGTAGCTATGATAATTTGCATTCCCACCATAAGTATAGACTTCCTTTTCCCCTACATTCTCACTAACAGGGTGTGGTGTGTGTGTATTTGTGTGTGTGTGTGCTTGCACATATGTGCACATGCACCAGAGACTGAATGACTGAACCAGAACTTCACACATATGAGATAAACACTCTGCCACTCATCATATCCTCAACCAGTTCTTTTGGATGGTAGTTGTTCTACCTGGAGCTAGATGGTATTTCATTGAAGTTTCAATTTGCATTTCCCTTATGGCTAAAGATGCTAAACATTTTTTCACATACTTCCAGGTGACAAATTATATTCTTTGTTTTGAGCAAGGGATCCTTTTCCCATTTTTAAATTGGATTTAGATTTTTGGTGGGATTCTTTTAGGTAGTTTAAGTTTCTTAAATATTGTGGTTATTAACTCTCTGTCAGATGAATAGTTGGTAAATATTTTCTACAGATTTTGCAGAGTGTCTCTTGGTCTTTCTTTTTTGTTGCATTTGCTATACAGAAACATTTTAGTTTGATGCAAATCTTTCTTGTCAGTTGTTGCTTGTAACTAAGCTTATGGGACTCAATCCAGAAAATCATTGTATTTTTCTTCAGCTCATTTCAGTTCCAGCTCTTACAGTTAGGTCTTTGATCTTGCTTGAGTTCATTCCTCTACTGAGTGACAGACATGAGATCAAGTTTCAGACCTCTGCATGGCGATATTAAGTTTTCTTAGCACCATTTATTAAAGAGCCTGTCCTTTCTGAGACATATGTTCCTGATGCCTTTGTTGAAAACCAATTGTCTGTAGAAGTGTAAGTTTATTTCTGGGATCCTTGCCAGCTGATCATATGATGATTTTATCCTTCATTCTCTTAATGTGATATATTATCTTTAATGATTTTAATACGTGAAACCATCCTTGAGATGGATTCAACCTGATCACAGTAAGAGATCTTCTCAGGGTACTGAATTCCGTTTGCTAGTAATTTGTTGAAAATCTTTGCATCTATATGCATTAGGAATAAGTCTGTGATTTTCTTTTGCTGTTGTCTGTTTTGACAATAGAGAAATGCTGGTATTATAGATAGTTCCTTGCCCTTCTGTTCTTTGGAATGATTTTGAAGGGTAAGGTCAGCAGTGAAGCCATCATGCAGTCCTGGGCTTTCTGTTGGGAGATATTCTATTACTGATTTTGTCTCATTACCTGTTACTGGGTATTGGTCCATTCAGTTGTTTTAAATGCCCTCAGGTTTTGATATTTTGCTAGAGCATATATATCCAAAAACTGATACCTTCCCAAAGTTTTCCAATCTGTTAACATAGAGGGTTTTTTTTTTAATAATCCTAATGCTTCTTTGTGTTTGCGTGACAGTAATGTTTCCTTTTTCCATCTCTGATTTAATTTTTTGGGTTGTCTATCCCCCTTCTCCCTTCATTAGCCTAGCCAAAGTTTTGTTGATCTTTACTTTTATACAAGAACCTAATTGATCTTTTGTGTCTATTTCATTTAACTTTTTTACACGGATAGATCTGTAAGTACCTGGGTTAAAATATATAAGCAGAATTCAAGTAAACGATCTAACAGTGCACATTAAGAATTTTTAAAAAGCAGGGATAGATCAACCGATAGATTATTTTATGTGTGCATACAGGGTGGATGATCTGTGTGTGATAGGGAGGGGCACGTGCATGCCACAGTATGTGCGGAGACCAGAGGACAGCTCTGTGGCATCCGTTCTCTCCTACCTTTACCTAGGCCTCAGGATTGAATTTAGGTCATCAGACTTGCACCGTAAAGTACCTTTAGCCATCGAGACATCGATCTATCCCTAGTTCACTTATTTTTGTTTTGATTTTTATTTCTAGTTTTGAGATCGGTTGATCTATCCCTGCTTTTTAAAAATTCTTAATGTGCACTGTTAGATCGTTTACTTGAATTCTGCTTATTTATTTTAACCCAGGTACTTACAGATCTATCCGTGCCTCCCAATGCTGACTTTGCTATATCCCAAATTATACTGGAGTATGTTATATTGCCATTTAAAAAATTTTTAATTGAATTTCTCTTTTGATTTTTTTTCATGACTCACTGTTTACAGGAAAACATCTTGTTTAATCTTTACATATTCGTGGTTGCTCTAACATTTTCTCTCATCAGTGACCTCTAGTTTTTGTTTCATTCTGATCAGAGAAGATGAAGAAAAAGGAAAGTGAAATTTGCAGGAAAATGGATGAAACTGGAAAACATTATATTAAGTGAGGTGACCCAGGTTCAGAGAAATAATCCAGGCTTTTGAATTGGAGAATTTGTTCATTTCTGTTCACGTTCATCACTGAGAATTAAGATGTCATTTTGCCCATTTTCATTTGGTTGTTTCAGATATTTTTATTCTTTCTCTCTTGCTTATCTCCTTGGTTTAATAGTTATGCTTGGTTTTTCTACTTCTTAGGTACACACTGTCCTAGTGGGGATTTATACTTTCACATGCTTTCATGGTAACTGGGGTTTTTATTTTACTCTTGGATGTAGGGCTCTCTTAAGCATCTTTTGTGTTTGCTTGTCTCGGGAGGAATTTATTCACCCTCGCTCTGAAGGACGGTCTTTCTTGCTGGGTATAGCATTTTTGACTGGCAGTCACTTTGCTTCAGAACTTGGAATACATAATTCCATTTCCTCTGAGCCTTTAGGGTTTCTTCTAAGAAACCTGCTATTAGTATAATGGGGTTGGCCTTAAAATGGGTCTTTTCACATTGTAAGATTCTAGAATCTTTCTTTTTACCCTAACAGTCTGACTATAATATGCTGAAGTGAGGATCTTTTCTGATCATGTCTATTTGTAGTTCTATAAGCCTCCAGCATATGATTATATATTTCCTAAGACTGAAGAAGTTTTCTACTACCCTGACTAGGTTTTATATGCTTATAAACTTTTTTTTTCTAGTTATCTTTGGGTATTCAAATACAGGTACTTATTCACTAAGTGATCTCTCAAAAGCCTTGAATGCTCCCAATTTTTCCTTCTCTTCATTTCCTTTCTTTATTTCATTTATTTATTTATTATTTTTGTTTCTTTTTTAAATCTAATTGAGTTATAATAAAAGGCCTAGATTTGAGTTCAGATTTTTCTCCATTTAATCTAGTCCATTGTTGAAGATTTTGATTGATTAATTGATTTATTGAGTTAATTTTCAAATGTTTGTTTTCTGTAAGGTTCTTTTCAAAAACTCTTTCTATTTGGTTCATTTTTATTCTGTATTATCATTATTTCAGTGAACTGTTTATCTGGATGTTCTCAAATCTTGTTGAACTTTTTAATAATAATTCTTTTGAACTGTCTATCATATACCTCCCCCATATTAATTTCTTTGGGACTTAATTAATTTCCTGAGAACTACTGTGTTCTTTTAGTAGAATTATACTACCTTATTTTTTTATACTCTCACTCTTTTGCACTGAAATTTGTGCACTTGATAGGTTGAGTTTCACTACCACTGTTTTGGAGTGGTCTTAGAGGTGGTTTTCTCTTGAAGATCTGTCTAGGGTATTGATTTATTATAGCATTTCTGCTTTGTTTCTAGCCAGGCACCACAGTAGCTTACCTGTAGCTTCTTTGGCTATCACTAATGGTTTGGGCAAAGTATATACTGTGAAAAAAAAAAAAAAGCAAACTCATTGTCCTTGTGGTCCCTGAAAGAGTTGTGGTAGAGACAACAGTTGATGGGGGGGCATTCACTGTTTGCCTACCCCTACAATAAAAATGGTGTACCCTCAGTTATATGATGATGGTCACTGATGCTAGCTAGCGTGCTACTAGCAAGGGCCCCTGGCACTGGCAGCCTCAGTAGTGATGAGGTTACCTGAGATGCGTGACTCCTGACCAAACAGTGGCGGAAGTTCACAGGCAACATGGGGAGAAGTAGGGTAGGAATTCCAGTGTCCCCTGTGTGGTCCTCACACCCTGTGATGGTTAGTTTTAACCATCACATCAACAGTCTAGAATCATCTGCAAAGCAAGTCTCTATGAGGATTGGTCTAGACTTGGTTGCCCTGTGGGCATGTCAATGGGTTATTGTCTTGATGATTGGGAAAGCCCTTCTACTGTGGGTGCAACATCCCCTGAATAGGGGAATCCTGGATTGTGCAGGAGTGGAGAAAGTAAGCTAATCGCAGGTATCGATTCATTATTCCATTGCTCTCTGGCCTTTCTTGTGGCTGAAGTATGACAGGACTCTCAAGTTCCCACCATTATGACTCCTTTCCCACGATGAACTTTAACCTGGGATTATGAGCCAAAAAAAATAAACCCTTTCTCCTGAAGTGCCATAGCCACAGAGCATACACTCACGTTGGTCAGACAATATGTGAAAACAGGAACAAGGAAGGGATGAAGTGGCCATAGAAACTTAGGTCTCTGTTACCTGCCTCAATGGTAGCGCCCAGCCAAGAACAGGACATTTGCCAGAGCTAGGCAAAACTATACTTGTTTCTCCAAGTCATGTGTACCCATGGATTGGTGAGAGCCCAGAAACAAAGTTGATCCAGGTTGTCAAAAGAGTCCTGTGGGTAGGGCTTCAATGGGCACTCTTTAGGCAGGGCTGTCTAGCGTAACAGAACTTATAGAATGATCCTCTCTTTCTCGACCCTGGGTTTGATCGTTAGTACTGTTATCCTTCAAAGAAAGTAAAAATAATTCAACCCAAAAATGTGTTGTAGGGGAGAACAATGAACTATAGCACCACATGAGGTTGGGCATCAGGCCGAGTGGATGTCTAGTGGGGGAATATAGAGTCTGGATTTCACAGCGTCAAGGAAAGTTGCACCACCCATTGTTTATGTTCACCACGGAGCTACTATCAAGCGGCACGCCATTTCCCACTGAGCCTTTGGCCAGTGAGAGTACAGCATCCAAGCAGCTGGCCCTAATTTTGCTGCTCTTTCTTTCTGGGTTCTTTGTAGAATGGCTTTCTCAGGCACGATGAGGCCTGAGAAATGTGGACGAAAGAGTCCTGGGAAAGGGACCCGCAAGCAGGGTTTTGAGCCCTCAATGCTTTCTAGAACCGTATTTGGATTTTATCTACAGGTTGTATAAGAAAGCATCATACGGGGAATTTTTCTGAAAAGAACAAAGGTAAAACAAAGAATATTATGCAAGGATCACTATCATTTACAAAGACCTTGTGACAGACTCCTCAGGGAATGGGAAATGTTTATCTTCTGATGTGCTAACAAGGTCCTCCTTCTATGGGAGCATTAAGCTATGACGCTATTGCGTCATATTGTGGTCTTACTTTTTTTCTTTTTCTTGGCTGATAGAAGGTTGCATTTCCCTTCAGTAATCGGAATTTTCCCAAATTTTGTTTTTTCTTTTTATCAATAACTTTCCCCCTTTTCCTTTATTTATTTGTTTTGTGTCTATTGTGTGTTATGATTTTTAAAAATTTTCTGGTATATTTGTATTTAATAATTAAATATATTTTCAGAATAATTAATAGACATCCACCCATGAACAGATCAGTGGTTTTTAGTGTGCTGACTTATGAGAAATCCAAGACGTCATGCCCAAGGTCCAGTAAAAACAAAATAATATTTTAGATATAGGTATAAGTAATTGTAAATATTTTATATAATGTATTTAGTTTAAAAGTCAAGCAAATACATTTTTCATTATCCACCACATATTCATCCTTATGCTAAGAGTAACAATAAGTGAAAAGTGAGAGATATATTCCTGGGGAATACAATTCTATGAGGCAGGGAAATGTGGCCAGGGAGCATATTGATTGGCATACGTTATTGAGATGCCAGTCTTGCGCTCAGTGCATTCTGTGTGTGGCATCTTGCTCCAGATACTGAGAAGTCAGATGTGTTCTGTGAAAGTGGTACTTGGGTGAGTCTATTGCACAGCAAGGGTGAGGAGTTCTCATCCGGAATAAAAGGAACGTGTGCCATCGAACGCAGCTCGCTTCTAATATGCCAAGGCAAAAGAGCCAAGCAAGGCCTGGCCACTGTCCCTGGGTAGGGAAGCCAGTGGCCAGCCTGGAGTTGAACTGTGTGATGTCAGCCTGCAACATGGGAGTCACAGATGCAGGCATTTGTTTCTAGGAGTGAGTTCACTATCTTAGCTGGGTTTCTTGTTGCAATGGCCAAATAATTGACAAGGGGCAACCGAAAGAGAAAAATTTTCATGTTGGATGGGACGCAGCGGGTCATGGTGTGAAGTCACGGCAGCAGGATCATGAGGCAGCTGATCATATTACATCTGTAATGATGAAGCAGAGAGTGGGCAGGAAATGGGACCTGGCTATAAAAATCTCAGGGCCCACTCCCCAGGGACCCAACTTCCTCCAATAAGGCTCAACCTCCTAAGGGTTCCACAGCCTTCTAAAAGAGTCCCACCAGCTAGGGTATTGCTCATATGTGAAGACATACCACGTCGAAACCACAGCACTCATAGTGGAGAGGGGAGCCTTTGGGATTTGAAACCCTTGGCATTACCTGAAGGGCAATGGGAGAAGCAGAACACTAGTGTCTCAACAATACAGGCTGGGAGAAACTGCCATGAGAAGTCTGTGGGCTCAGTCCTCCAGTAGGTGACATTTGAAGTGTTCCCTGCTCTGTAAAGCTTTACTCTCCCTTGGTCACCTGGAAGCAAATTGTTCATTACCATTATCAGTCTCAAACAACAGAGGACAGGCCTTTTAGTTTGCCTCCAGTAGACAGCGGACCTCTTGGAAGGCAGCCATTTTCCTTCGTCATCGTTGGATGGAGCCCTCTCAGTGAAGCTCTCTTGAATGGATAACAAGCACTGTCAAACTCTTAAAGTCATGATCCCAGAGGGGGAAAAATCCACAGCCCTTAGCAACTCAGTGCAAGGCATGCAGCACCCGGCCTCTCTGTAGATGACAGCAAACACGAGATAAAATGACCAGTGCCTCTTCTCCATTGTGATAAAGTTCTCCATATTTTTTGGTTGGCGAAAGCTCGGACAGTAAATCAGTGCGCTCCGCGATGAAAGCTCTATAAATAAATTGGTTCCAGTGGGCTAGTCAGACAACGGACGGTGTATTTTCCAGTCATCGTGACAATTTTAATGAGCCGTCCTGGTGATGGATGGAGCTCTTGGGGCACTCTGTCCTTAACGTGGTGAGTGGTGGTCCTGGAGGTTCAGTGTCCTGTCCTTATATTACGGGCCAGATCTGTACATGTGTCAAGGCAGGTATAGCTTGGAATTTTTTATTTAACAGCAAGTTGAGCCTATGGCCATGCTCTGACCATTGTGATTGAGTGCTGAAGAGAGAAGAGAATTTCTCCCTTCCCTTCTGGAGAGCTAAATGCAGATAAGCAAGCATGTGTTGGTGGCTACTCATTTATCCTCTTGTCCCCCTTTTGAAAGCAACTCAGCGGTTTTCTGTTGAGCTGATTTATGACAGCGAAACCCAGCTACAGGATACAAAGTGGGACCTTTGGAGAAGATAACCTGAACTTTGGATAGGAAACAATCTTTTATATCTATTTATGCTAAATGCAATACAAGATTCTTATTTCTAGGGATGGTTTCAGAAACTGGTTAAGAAAAAATCTCGTTTGTTTGTTTGTTTGTTTGAAAAAAATGGGCTCAGCAATGACATCTTAAAAGACTGTCATTAACCACTGGGAACCTAAAGCAGTGGTGCTTGACCTGTGGGTCACGACCCTTTGGGAGTCAAGCAACCCTTTCCTAGGGGTCTCCTAATACTATGAGAAAATACAGATGTTTACATTATGATTCACAACAGTAGCGAGATTACAGATATGAAGTAGCAATGAAAATAATTTTATGCTTGGCAATCACCACAGCACGAGGAACTGATTTAAAGGGCCACAGCATTAGGACGGTTGAGAACCACTGGCCTAGAGGATTTGGCAGGCCTCTTCTCCATGCCTCTTGTCGTCGGGAGGTGGTCAAACGTCATTTTGAAATATACTTCTGTACACACCGTGGAGAAAGAACTCAGTTGCCAGTTCGGGTTCACTTAAAGAACAGCTTTTAAGATGTCAGCAAGACTCCCAGGCTCCAGGTCTGCAATGCTGTCCCTCGGTCATCTTGCCGACACTGCCAAGGGCTGACAGACATTACATTCAGACCGACCACAGCCGGTAGTCATGCTTTTGGGCTCTAACTGTAGTCAGCTTGTAACTGGAGTGTTGGGAGATGGAGCCATTTCTCTCAGTTCACCAGATTCCCTCTCTCTATCCTAAAAAGTCTCCAGATTCAGGCTTGGTTTTCACAGAGAAGGAGCTGGAGACCTGCATGGGTACATGAGTTGCCTAGGTTCCCATAGCTGGTTAGAGGCAACAGTAAGACCAACCTGGCCTCTCACACTGTAAATTAGACTATTTCCCTTTCCCTGTGGAGTCTGCACCACAAGTACCCACTGTATCATGAAGCAACATTTCTAATCTTCATTAATGTTTATATTTTTCGAGCAAAATACTAGAAGTGCTCTGAAGAGGTGACATAAAGTAGCCATTTTCAACCCTTTGTTTCCACAGAGAGAGTCTGCAGAGTTTCTGGAGTAGAGTGACAGCTTTACTCTGGAGTCACCAAGTGAGGGGTGAAGTCTGGGAGTTGGAATTTCAACCAAGTAACCGCTGGTGCTGATGTGTTCTGGGCAGCATCATGTTATTCCAGGACATTCATTGTTGGTCACCATGTTCTCTCTCCTGATGCTGCCCTGTTCTTAGCAACATCATGTTATTCCTGGACATTCATCGTTGCTCATCACGTTCTATCTACTGATGCTGATGTGTTCTGAGCAGCATCATGCTATTCCAGGCCATTCATCATTGGCCACCTCATCCTCACTACCACTTGCCACATCGCCACTCCCTAGCAGGTAGAGTTCCTGGTGTCCCTTCTTTGAACTGTTCTGTGCATGTTTTTCATGGGAAGTCTTTAGATTCTATCCTGACGGGTGAGGGTGCCTTAGCTTTGAGGGAGGTGACCTTGGAGAGTAAGTCGTGTCGCACCTAGGCTTTTCCAATCTGTAGAATGGGGGTAATATCTTCTAACTCATATATAATTGTTGGGGGTTGTTTTAGAGAAACTATAGGGAGAGGTTAATGGTTAATAATCACTTGGTGTATCAGAGGCCAGTCAGGAAGAGTATAGCCTTGTGTTACATAGTGGCATCTCAGGGACTCTGGGTCACAGATACAAATGTTGCTCCCTAAGATTAGAATGGATCTAGAAACCATCCCCACCCCCACCCCCCCACACACACTTGTGACACTGGCACAACTTATTATATGATTGTGGGAAGGCTGATGGCAAACACACCTAGAGTGCGAGCTGGTATAAAAGTAGCCTGGGCAGTACTTGAGACCTGAGAGTTCTTATTGGCTTATGTAGTTGACATATTTTAGAGCACACTCCTAAGTATAAAGTGTTTTCTGTGGAAGCTTGCTATGTTACACCAGCAGTAGCCTCAGACAGCTCAAGTTCACATGCCTTGATTGTACCATTTGCTCTTGTGCTCCATCTTCTCTCACATTCTTGTAGCCTGTTTGGGCCCTAGGGGCCCATAGGTACATGCCATACAGCCCAGGTGTAGTACGACAGGCTGTGCTAGCTAAATGCATGCAAACACACTCTATGCTGTTCACACAGTGACAAAATCATACAGGCATTCCATTTTCCAGAATGAATCCCTGCCACTAGGTAATACATGTCAGTGTTCCTTACAGGCAGAGTTAAGTAAGGAGAATCACTCAGTAGACCAAAGGGTTCAGAATCCAAAACGAGGCTATATTGGGAAAACAGGGTTAAAAGCAGCATGAGACTGCAGATATTTGGAAAACTTGACCAGACCTTTATCGAAGACCTAATACGCAGGCTCTCATTCGCACCTATAGGAGGCAATCAATACAGCAGAAACTGCAGCCGTGGAGGAGACTCGCTCATGGAAACCAGAGGGTATAAGATCCAGGAAATGAGTTCTATGATGCCCCAGAGCCAGAAATAGACAGGACATTAACCTCAGAGGTACCGCCATGCTTAGCATGGAGCGGCCATCATTGGCATGGCAGTGGCTTGCTCTCACACTTAGCCCTAGATCAAGCCTTCTTATCCAGCAGCCTCACTGTGCTCAACACATAAAATGTGGGACCTACGTATGTACATACACAGCAGTGTGGCCACAGCTTCAGCAAGCGGGAAATGCCAGTGGGGAAGTTGTTTCATAGGAAGAGCTGCTTCTTGACCAGGCGTCGCGATGCTAACTGGTATTAGGGGAGTAACTTGGCCCCATTTATAACCTCAGGTCTCACCACTGCATTCTGTTCTTGTACCAGTTTAAATCACCCACCGTACAAAAGACAACACCAGAAGCCATCAAAAGCCATAGGTACTAGTAGGTAATGGTTAAGGTTGGGCGGAGGACAGGAAGGACGGAGGAAAATGAGCCTTGAAATGCTACCACCTAGACATATGTAATTTTCCCATAAAAGCATTAAGATGCTACGTAAATAATATTGAGCACACCCAAGTGACCAATTTGTACCTTTTGTTTATAAAGCGGAGTTAGGATTGAGGAACAAATGGGTGGGGGGAGGTTTAGAAATGTCTCTGGTGAAAACTAGAATTCCAGATGGAAACTTAAGTTTCAAAACAACCTTTATTCTGTTTGAGGACCTAATACAATGCATTAAGCAACTTAAAACAATACATAGCTTCACTGAATCTATAGCTTGAACAAAATGTCAAGGAGGCACACTCCCTCCCCCCACCCCAGTTGCCTTGTAAAGGCAAAATTACAACTCCCTCTTCCTCAGAATCACATCCTCCCTCTCGTCAAAAGACCAATTTTATTTTATCAATGTCATATAAACAGATCTGTAAAAACATTGAACAGAGTGTAGCTTTAAAAAATACACACATATAAATGAGGGTATTTTTTTTGTTGTTGTTTTGTTTTCCTTTTTTTTTTTTTTCTTAAATAGCAGCATCCTGGGCAGCCAATGCTATCTCATGGTGACAAGTTCAGGGTGAAGATGAAGAGTCTGACCAGTTGAGCCACTTCCTCCCTACCCCCAGTACTAGTTATTTTATATAACTATAGATTTTCGTAAAAAATAGGAGAATTTGGCATTTTGGAACTTTGTCCCATGTGAGGCATTGTGCTTGTAACTGCCCCTTTCTTAAATGACCCTAAATTCAAACAGACAGTAAAGCCCACTTTCCAACTGACTTAGATATCATGCATTGCAAAAAGCACAATTGGGAAAACCAGCAGGAACTGTCTCCCAATAAGGAACATCAGCAGGACTTCCCAAACAAGTTACTAGTTCAAGACCAGATCTATGACAAAGCGCTTGGTTCCTCACAAGGACAGCACACAGACACACACTCTGGATTGACAACACTGAGAACGAGGATACATCAGGAAAGCAAAGTCATCCAGACCCGCTCCATGAAAGGACATAGCTTCTAAAAACAGAGAAAAAAAAAAGTCAAATGATGAACTTCTTCACTTCATTTGCCAACAATTTTCACCTTTATAAGACAACACAAAGGAACACCAAAGGAAAAAAAAGACAATACACGTATACAAGAACTGCACTAGACATCTGCTTGCTATGCACTTGAACGCGACTGTGGATCTGCGTGGCTGAAGGTGTACTGGAAACACAGTCCATGCACATATACATATATACATATATCCAGGGCCATGAAGTTGCCAAATGTTGCAAACATACGCTTGCTGCCTTTTCATGTGGTTATAACCACACTGGTGTGGGACATGAGGTCCCAGCCCTCCCACTTCTACAGTCTAGCTCAGTCTGTCCGCAGCTTAGTGTCTGGCTGTCTTTAGGATGTGAGAAAAACTATGTAGGGACACTTACATATCAGGAGAGCTGTATCCATCTACACTCATGAGCCACTCAATGAACGCTCCTGGATGCCCGCCTTGATGGAATCACAGAAACTTAAAGATCAAACTTCTCTAAGGACAGAGTTGGTGGGCGTACTAACCTGTCATCAAAAAGGCATTCAGCAGGGCAGGTGTGACAGAGCTCCCTATTATACAGGAAAAATGACTTCTGCCTTCTGACGAATGGAAAATCTATTGTACCCAAGTTCATGAGAGGAGATGGTTTGGAAAGTCATCTTGCAAAGAGTGTTGAAGAAAAAACGGTAACAGAACTTGTAATGAAATGGCCAATTTCAGATCCACTTAAAAATTAAAATGGAAGTTATTTGTATTTGATAGCATACATGATGTGCTATTGAAAGAAAGAAAAGAAAAGAAAGAAAGCAAAGTCCACCTGCAAACCTAGCTTACAATTAACTGTTTAGTCTCATGTGGCATGGCGGAATGCTGCCATTGGAGGTTGCAAAGCCCGGAGTAAACCCAGGGAATCATCAATTGTCTGGCAATAAGGACGCAATCAGCTTAGAAGAGTCAAGTTTGCGGGCTCACAGTCTGGCTGACTTCTGCTTGAGAGGATGAGTAGTGGCTTCAGAGAAAGAAAAACAGTACAGACCATTAACCCAGCCACTAGGTTGCAAATTCCAAAAGGTGAAAACAGCAACAGCAAAAGACACAGAAACCCTTCACCTCAGTCTAGAAAGGGAAGAGAAAGTCGTGGGTGCATCTGATATGGAAAGGGAACGTGAAATTGAAGAGATGTCCCTTGAGTCTACCAGGGCTGTGACCGTGACTTTGGTTAGTCTCCGCTTTTCACAGCACGTGACAATTCCCGACAAACACGCCAGCTTTCACACACGAACTTCAAGGTAGGGAAACTCGAACTCTCGTCCTAAAGATGCCACCACCGGCTCCCTTTCCTCACCGTGAAGTACAGCATTGCACAAAGATGTGAGTGAGAAGAAGATGCCGTTTGTATCTCTTTTAACAATTTCCACAAAGCACAGCGACCATCTACTCGGGTCTACTCGCTTTACGTTCTATAGTGAACGGAGAGCCAGGAAAATAACAAGTGTCCAACTGAAAGGATCGGTTTCCAGACCATGCTTTTGCGGAAAGAAGGGCGGCTGCCATTCTAGCCCAATATTAAACAGAGAAAGAACACATTTTCTAAACGCAGGGATTCAACCTTGAAAACCAGTGTGTTCAACAACAACAGCAACAACAAACAAAGAGAGCACGTTCCAGGAACCCCAAAACAAACTCAGCACTTCCTTCATGAGAACGGAGACGCTGGCCAGCTGCACTGCATGGAGCTACAGTAGGGTCTGGAGTTGCTGTTGATTGGTAATGCCTACCAAATTCAGGTGGGGAAAGATGGAGACTCCCCTTCTCTGGAACCCCGAGAAAGTGCACACCACCTTACCCCCACCCCCACCCCCATTACAACCCGTGGCTACCTTCCCCTCCAGATTCAAGAAGTTCACAATTCACTAGGAAACAAACATTGCCAGGTACCGTATTTCAAGAGTCTTAAAACAACACTGTTGGACTCAGCAATACTTTGTCATATCATATATCATTTCTTTTTCTTTTTTATTGAATAAAGCAGCTTTGAAGCTTATCAGGCCCTGCCCAACATTTAGTCAAAAAAAAAATCTGTTATGAACTTTTTAACCTTGGGCTAACAGCCAAGTACTCTGTACAAGAAAAACTGTAAAATATTTCATAGTTTTAATTCTTAAGCCATTTTCCTTTCTGGCATCCTGTACATTTCTTTTTAAAAAAAAGTAAGAATAACAAAACAAATATTAACAAAAACGAGAAACAATATTTTCAAGCAACAAAAATAGGGATGAAGGAAGCTTATTCTGAAGGTGTATTTGAAACTGGTAACAACATAACAAAAATGAAGAATTGCATAGCGCTGCACGTTTAGCCTTCAGCGAAACAAAACAGAAGCTATTTGGTATTGATACAAATCCATCTATTTGATAGTTAGTCACCCAATATTATATACATATTTTATATACTGAATGTCATTTTCAAGTTCCCTTGTCCACACTCATTTTTCTGTTGTTGGTTTGACAAGTTTTAAGCAAGACATTTTCTGGTGTTTCTGTTTTTTTCCTCCGAACATACTGCGTCGATGTTCTCTCAAAGTGTCCTGTGGGTGCAGAGGTGCCTCTCTGCTCCATATCGTTCGTTCATTACAAAGGAAATAACCCACAGTGCAACGTGTCTGGGTTCACCACACCCAGCGACACCCAGGCTAAACCAGGCTGGACCAAGCGGTCTCAGGCGCGGGCTCTTCAGCCCTGTCTACCTTCTGGTCTCCAAAGTTCCAACTTGTAGCTGGTAAAGCTTCAGAAAGCATTAACAAGCACCATGGTTAAAGGCCTCTTTGTCCCTGCACGGAGAGATTTTTGCATTTCTTTTTCTCTGTGTGTTGGTTGTGTGTTGTGGCTTTAAATTAAAAAAGAAAGAAAAAGAATAAGGTTAGAAATGTCTAATCATCCAACAGCCCTAGGCTGCTGGGTCTTCCCCGACTTCTTTTTGTCCAAGAAAGCTCTAGTCCCATGTGCAGACAGCCGGCTTCGTTTCTGCAGCTCAGTTCACAGGTCGGGCTGGAGAGAAGCCCTTTGCTTCCCAGAGGCCTTGGGTGGCTTGAAGGTGAGGAACTGGATCCGAGGGCAGCGCGCTTCATCGCCTCTGTTGTGCATATACCGGGTATGCTAGTGTGACATTGAGGGAGTCATTGTGCTGCACGAGGGACGTGTGTTGATAATGTAGCACCAGCTCCTTCAGGGAGCTGTACAGGTTGTAGGGCTCAGCAAAGCCATAGCCGGTGGCAGTCTTGTTGATGACGCAATGCTTGACTTCGCCATCTACCCTGGAGAGGGGAGAGGAAACCAAAAGAGTCTTTTGAGCTGGTCTCAGACAATCTGGAATGCTGCAGAATATTTTTAACAATGTCATCACCAGGGAAGGGTACAGTGAATGGGTCTGTGTCACTCCTGGGGAGCTAAAGCCTCAAAGCCATAGTAAACTATTAGGGCCACTTTTACTGGCCAAGCAACACACACAAGGGCTGATCATCTGGGCCTGCTTCACTGGACTGGTCAATGGTTAAATGGTTTAAAGGAGAGAGTGGCATCATATGTATTAGAGTGCCTATGAGATGAGTGCTTGATAGATGTGTGGTTGCATGTTACTTTTGGCAAGTATGTGACAAGCAGCAGTTTCCCACCTCATAGGTACGGACAGCGCTGTCTCTGCGAGGCCACGTTCCAGCTTTTCCTCCAGCTATGATCACCAGGCCTCACTCAGGACAGCGCTGTCTCTGCGAGGCCATGTTCTAGCTTTTCCTCCAGCTATGATCACCAGGCCTCCCTCAGGCTCTCTTGAAACGTCACCATCGCTCTCCATCTTGGCATTTATTCTGAATTCTGTTCTCTCATTCTCTTGTCCTAATCAAAGTTCTCCCTCTCTCTGTCTTATAGGGACAGCTCTTACATGAAGCAGTGATTGGCCATAGAATATAAGGTACTTATAGTGTCTTTCCACACAAGAGGACATTTATTTCTTTGTCCCAATGATGCTAGTGACTCAGGGTCTCCGTACACAGCCTATGCTGATCTCAGTCACTCTGAGTGTTAGGATTACAGACATCACGCTCAACCTTCAAATGTTACTTTTCAAAGTACTTGCTAAACTATTATGAAATAGAATGAACTAGGCTACAAGACAGAACTATGCCTCCTTCCGGGTGTATCTCTGTGGTCTACCTCTCGTCTTGCTTTGGTCAGTCCCTGAAGGATTCCTTTTTCTGTTTCGGTGCTGTTCTCACAAAACAGAACCTTGAATTCTAACTATACTGGCTTTCAGAGGGGTGGGGACAGTGGGAAGGCATGGCCATTTCTGTTTATAATTAAGATGAGGGGAAAAAAGACCTCAAGACATCTAGGCATTAACTTGTCCCAATATTGGAACCCAGTCCCAGCTGTCCTACTATATGGTGACAGGTGTCTCTCTGTTAGGTTCTTAACGGATTCATTTGTCTGGCTAGACTAACCATAGTATATGGTCCTCCAAGGTTACCATGCTTTCAAATCCTGATCTTTCAAATGAATAAATGAAGGAAACGTAATGAGTAAGTTTTCTGGAGCTACTTACACTACAGAGCAGGCGTAGCAGCCCTGCTTACTGCTCTCCCGGACAAGAAACGTGCCATCTCGCTTCCCTCGTAATAGATTTTCGGCTTTGTTGCGGTTGCTGCTTCCAACATTCCAAGTCTTCTCATCGTGGTGGGGCAGGTCCTCGTCGTCTTCTACCAGTGAGTATTGGCTGCCCGGGCAGAAGTAAAGGTGAGTGACAGCAGGCGGTGGGAATCCTGGCCTGCCCCAGGGTCCCCTTCCAAGCAGGTGGATCAGAGGACTCAGCCTCCTCGCCACCCCTCCCCGAGGGTGAATCGCTAGCAGAAGTTATTACTATCTCCATCTCCAAGTCGGCAATCACCCTTAGGTACCTGGGCAGACAGTATTGAGAAGACTGCTAGTGCTCAAATAATTCAAACCAAACATACACTTCACCTTCAAACTAAACTAAACATAACTGTTTTCTCTCATTGTTCCAAAAATATTTGGGGATTTTTCTGAAGCCCAGGGACATCATTATGGACACTGAGTCACTTTAGACAATTATGGGGAAAACAAAAAACAAAATGAAACAAAAAATAGCCCCGTCTTCCTGGGCTCAACTTTCCCTTTGTAAAACACTGGCTAATGCTACTGAGTTGACACATTTTTGCTTGCCAGATGTGCTAAGGTCGGTGAAAATCTGTTGGCAGCACTGCCGGCGGCCCCCGCCCTCAGCAGCTACTTACTCTTCATTGTTTTCATTGCCCAGCCACTCGTTCAGCTTCTTCTGCCGAACACCTTTCTGCGTTAGCCACCTGAAAGAGTTTTGCAAAAAAAAGAAAAGCCATTGAGGACTGGTCTTTGTTTTTAGCCATTGTCAGTTCTTCAGGCTCTATTTCAAACACTTACATCAAGTATTGGTCTCTTGTCTTTCTCAGCTGAATGAGGTCTGGCTTAATGCTATTCATGCGCTTGTCAATCTCGCGATACTCAGCTGCCTGCTTCTTCAAGTCTTCCTCCAGCCTCCTCCTACTGTCAATGATCTCACTGATGCGAGACTTTAGCTTATCATAATTATGCATAATCCTGCAGGCAGGAGAAAAACATATTGCTAAGTACCTGGGTACCCCAAATTTAGGAAGCTTTGGTTATTCCATTTTAAAATGGCTCAAATGCCAGGAATGGGGGAACATCAGTCTGACCAGTCTTAATTTTTGTTACTTCTGTCACAAGGGTACTGAGGATGCTCATGGCTCATCTACCTTTGAATTTCTTTCTCGTTGCCTTCACGTTTAAACTTTTCTATGTATTCTTTGCTGTACCGCTCCTGGGTTTGGCATTGTTCTTCAAATATTTTTATGGTTTCATTAAATGCTTCAATAGCTGTTCTTTTCATTTGAATTTCCTGCAACACAAGTTTCATAAGACAATGTCATCCCTTTCAGAATACGACTTCCCACGGTGAGAGACAAGCTAGCTAGTGATGCCATGCAAATGTGCTGCTAGTCGGTACAGGCTTCCATGGGCACCATAAGCTTAGTTACAGGAGCCCTCTTAGCCCCTAACAGCCAGATGCTTAAGTTCCTTATTGAAAAGATGCAATGGCCATGCGGGGGCTGTGTGATTTTTCTCATCAACTCCAAATCATCTCTAAATTGCTTAAGCCTGATACAACATCAATGCTATGTAAACAGCGGTGTTGTGTTGCTTAGACAACAGTAGCAAGGGTGTGGGGGTTGGGGAGAAATCTGTACTGGACATCCTCAATACAGGACCAGGAGATAGGGAAAGCCGGCGTGCGCTCTGTCAGCAGGGCTGAACAGGAATTCACAAACTCTAGTTAAAGGACATAGAGTTTCTTGTGGAGAATTTTCTACCTTCACTTTTTAAAATTACTTCTTTTACTTTTTTTTTTTTGAGATTACAGTATAATGTTATCATTTTCTCCTTTCCTCTCTCTAAACCCTCCCATACACCCTTCCTTCTTCTTCTCTTTCAAATTCATGGCCTCTTCTTCACTAACTCTTGCGTGTGCGTTCCTAAATATTTAAGTACAACCTCGTCAGTCTTTTCAATTAATCTTATTTGTATCATCCCCTGCTCCTTTCTCCTCTGGCAATCAGCATGGTGGACACAGTCACTTCTCCTCACAGCAGGGGGGTGAATATGAAATTTCCATCCCAGAGTTTGGACAAACTGACAGTTATTATTAAAGTCTGGCCGAGTCAGGAATTATGTTGCATTGGTTGAAAGCTCACAATGACCCTGCCAGTTAGAAGCAAGCCTAATGTGGGGTTCTTATAAGCATGAGCTCTTCTGAAATGGGTTAGACACAATTCTTCTTTTGAATCTGATTATAACGTGTTAGTCCACACTATCTTAAACTCACCTGGGACGTACGGGTGTATTCCTCATATAATCTATCATATTCCCGACTTTTTTCTTGAAATTGGGTATTATATTCATGTAATTTTTTCCCTACAGCTTCAATATTATCTTCTTTGACAACTTGATCCTGGAAGGATATACAAAGGGAAGAAAAACTCAGTTGATAAGGTTATTTATTCCAATAACAGTCCTTACTGAAGCAGCCAACATGTTATCTGATTCAGCCATTGTGAAATTACAGTCATGGTGTAAAGTTTGTCAAAAGCCAATTTCAAATCATTTTCTACGCTGGAGAGTGGCTTGGCCCCATGCTCCTGCAGTGGGAGGAATGCTGATTAAATTACCTGCTGGTATTTGGACACCGGGTAGAGTAACTTCACATCCAGCTTGGGGTTATACTGAGCGAGAGACTCATTCCGGTAGTGGGTTATTAGTTCAACCACAGAGTTGAAGGTTAATGGATCAGAGAAGCCATATTTTCCATCTCGGTGAAAGATTTTGATTAATTTGTTATTTCCTCCTTTCCTGTAAATACAATAGAAAACTAATGATTATTCAAGTTTTCTGATGTAGTCGGGGGAGGGGGAAATCTCAGAAAAGGGAGCCAGGAGAAGGAAGTCATGGAGAGGAAAGAACAAGCATGTTTCAAAATTCTATAAGAAAACCCATTACTTTATGTGTAGGTTTAAGGAGGAAGAACTCTAATGAAGAAATGTTTTCATGACACCCCAGACATCCAAATTACAGCTGCCTCCCTGGCTCACCTTAGTGTAAGAGTATAATCGCCGTGCATCTTAGTAGATGCGTCTCGTACCAAAAAGGTCCCATCCGCTGTATCTCGGAGCTTTTCATTCACTTCTTCCCTGGAATGAACACAACGAAGGACCATGCTTACTTTTCAACTTTGAAAGACCACACACTTAGACAGACATGCACACCATTTCCCCTCCTGCACTCAGGATTGCTGTACCACTGGGCCATACCCTTAGCCTTCACAGATACTGAGCAGAAAATCCAGAGGTCCCACATCTTACATTCTCCTGTCCTTATGGGGTCACATGTCGCTGTTGCACAATTCAAAACTAATTAACAATTTCTCTTTGCTAATACAGAAATGTTATAAATTCATCCCACTAAAAATAAGTGCATGACACATACACTTATGTATACATACACCCATTTACACTACTGGCATCTCTATAATACAAGGATATTTTTCCCCCTTTTAAAACAGTTTCTGATAAATCGGCACAGAAAGTCATAGTCCACAAAGAGGCTCTTCCAGCCCACTCACTAACCACTCAAAAAGCTACAAGGATATATGAGGGAAGCAATAACCTGAATTCCTAAAGTCCTGCTCACTAGAGAAAAAGTGGGCAGTGCTCTGTCACCCTGGGGGCTTCCCTGACATCTCTGTCAACAGGGAAGCTTCCTGGGTATTTAATTTCCTGTGTCATCCAGCACCCACACTGCTCCGGTGCTCAGTGACTTTTCTGGTCGTCTTTGGAAGAGAACCAACTATGCTTCATGCTTATGTTGGATGACATCCTAAAAATGGAACTCAGCAAGCTGGTGCTTTCTGTTCTCTTACTGGAAGCCTCCCTGCATCTGGTGGAAAGGCAGAGCCCCATGGCCTTACCTTGAGATGTCTCCCCAGTACCACTCAGCATCCTGTAGGGACATGTTGTTCATGCCGTTGTTGGCTACAGTAGTGGGCTTGGGTGGCTTCGGGGGCAGTGCTGCAGGAAAAGGAGGAAAAGAAAGTTGTTTGCAATCCTGACTCCAAGTGCACATTTAAAATTAGGCTCACATCTTTTCAGATGAACAACATTTCATTACAGCAGCAAAGAGTAAGGAGGAAGTGGTTTAATTTTATTTTAATCAAAAATGCACAAAAAATCTATTTTCAGTTAAAAGGCAGTTGAATTTACTAAGACATTTACAGTGGAGAGGGGTGGGGGAGAGGACACCAGGAATTCACAATTCCATGGACCACAGCAGGTATTTGTTTTCAAAAGAAATCTCAGAATATGGTTAAAAACAAAAACTGAAAAGGAAAAAAGTAGTGCAGGAGGGTGGGGGGGAGGATGACACAGACAGACAGACAGACAGACAGACCTAGAGGTTAAGAAATAAATAGGACTGGCTATGGGAGAAAATGTCAATGCTAACCAAGAGTTGACATTTCTACCTCTAGGTTTTAGCTGTATTAAAGTTGTGTGCCCGGGCAGCTCCATCTAAAGAAAGTAACTAGGAACATCTGAGCAACAGAAATAACAGGAGTTGGCTTTCCTTTCTTCTCTTCTTTAATTATGAAAGACAAATTTGGTTGCTCTGTCCTGCAGGAGCGCGGTAATCACATTTTTTAAAGCCCTCATTTTACAGCAGTGTGTTTTAAGAACTGGGTTTCTCTGTTAGTTCTATGTTAGTTGGTCAGGCATGGCTCTGCCAAAGCCACTTCAGGAAACTCCTCTCTGACCTACATCTCCTTAGTCTTCAGTTACCATTCTGCAAGGGGACATTGCGCTCTACACATTAGGTTAGAACCCCTACCCTCTTCTTCAATGTCAAATCAGTGTGCCCATCCAGCCAAAAAGGTGACAAGACGCCCTAGGCATTTCTGAGTTTCCTCATTGCAGGGAGGGCTGACCCCATAGGCGCCAACCAAAGGAGCCTAGGATTTTTACCTAAATCTGATACCACTAACTTTGAAAGCACTGTGACTGTTCCAATTTATGCCCCCAGAAGATTTCAGGTGTCTAGCAAGACTCTTTTACAAAGGCGAGGAAAACCTACTTCTTTTTCCATTGTAGTATCTCAGCATGAGAGCAAGCTAGCCTCCAGCATCTGATTCACAAGCGGTTCAGGTCAGCAGACCTGAGTTTGAGTCAAGGCTACCTTCTCACGAGCTTTCTCAAGCACCCAGCATTATCACAGCAAAGTACCACGCTGCCAGAGTCCACAGCCAGCAGAGAAAACAGCACAAAGGACACGTCCCCTTAATTAAAGGAACAATATACAACAATATAGCCCAACTTGCCAAGGATCATAATTAACAAAGGACGCCAGCAGCGGAAAAAGTGGAATCCAGTTTCCCAGCCATTCAGCAAGAACCAGCTTGTAGCAAATACAGCCCGAGCTTGCTGCTACAGTCAAACAGTCTGTTTAATTTTAAAGTTCTAATCAGACTAATTTTAAACCGTGAAACAAATTAGTAAAAATAGCAACCTCGAGAGGATCTGTTAACAGCAGCTTTCCAAAAAATAAAAAATAAAAAAAAATAAAAAATTAAAGTCAGAAAATTAACTAGCTTCTCCATTAATACTGCAGTATTACCTGGTGGATCCATTTCTATATAAAACATCAAGTCCGTGCCACAGTTTATATCTGTCTTGGCACACTCTAAGTCCAGGTCTTCCATAGTCCAAACTGTGGTGTACATTTGTGCGAGAGTTTCCTCGGCTGTGCTCAGTTATAAGAAAAGAGTCCGGCTTTCTTTGTAATGGTGCCTTGGAATTCATTTTAAAACCTATACGGGGCTGCACTGTAACCTATTACATCACACGCCCCAGCCAATCAAGTCAGAAAAATGTCACCAGACCACTCCTGCTTCATCGGTTCTCCTGGATGCCAGCTTCACACGGCCCCCAGCCTCTCTCCGAGAGCCTACATGCCACACAGCTGCAATGTCTGCACGCTCATCGTTTCGAAAGGTGTTTAATTTGCCTGCTCTCTTCCAGCAGTGAGTTCTCTAATTCCCTTTTATTACTCCCTGCAGCATGGTACATTCCGCTGTTGGCAGATTGACAAAGGCTGATACACTGCGGCTTCTAGCTCTGTCCCTCAGTGCATCTGGGCTTAGAGATAGCCTGGCTCGTCCGTGGTATAAAAATCTTACAGAGGCATCAAACTACTGCCCTTAAGCTCTATTTTACAGCCCTTAGATAGCGCTTATATATGTGAGAGGCAGAAAGGATCAAGCACTCCTAATATTTAAGACAGTCTTCCACAGTTCTTAAGCATGGCCATAAATGTACCACATTAAAAAAAGGAAGCTAAAAGACAGTCCTCAGACAAAATGCCTCTACCCAGAATACCCCAAGGTCAAAACAAGGCTTTACAGAATAAATCATGAAGACTCAGCACAGGAATGAAGATGCCTATTATTTGCAGAAATAATAGCATAATGGTCAACATTGGTGAGTTTCAATGTTTCTACCTAACACTGAACAATGAGATGCTTCTGCCAAAAAAAAAAAAAAAAAAAAAAAGAGAGGCCATATATCAAAAGGCAGAGTTCAGATGCTCTCTGCCAAGTGGCTCACTCAGGAACCTGTCTCACTGCTAGCTGATTTTAAAAAGGTGATGTAATCTCTCTCTCTCTCTCTCTCTCTCTCTCTCTCTCTCTCTCTCTCTCCATGCCCTCCCCTCTTCTCTCTTTAGCTCAGTGCCTTACTTGGGGGACAATACTTCTTAGCAGTATTCAATATAAAGAAATCAATTTCTCTACAAATCTAATGATTTAGTTTGGTTCTTTAAATCATTCTGCATGTGATTCTGTCACCGCAACTGGAGCTTAATGTACACGGCCACTGTGAACCAGAATCTCTTGACATTTACATTATTATGGAGGGTACTGCTCCAGTGTGAATGTGGCTTCATTTTAAAAATGAGAGTGGGCTCTGTGGGGGTGTGTGCTATGCACCGTGGGAAGATTGATGGAACACAGAAGCCCCTTTAGATTTCTACCACATTTGGAATCACACAGTATTAGAAGTAGAGCAAGGCATTCTCTTCCCTGGCTGCTGTCCACTTGAGTCCCCTCCCTAGGGCATTTCTGCCTTATTGGAGACAGCAGCAGACTCAACCCTGTTCCTTCCAATTCACACTTCTCTATTTGCCTAAAAGTTTAAGTAAATCTAAACTAAAATTTAAATCTATCCTAAAATTCAAATAAAAATGGTAAAAGTCATGGTGAAGTATGTCCTTAGAAAAGATGAAAAAAAAAATAATAGTTGTATAAAAATGTTGAGTCTTCCCCAAAAGTAAAGGGACAAGTTCCCTTGGCAGTATAACCTATGGTTCATCCCGAAAGGGCCAGTGTGCAGCACTCCTACAGGAAGCCTAGCTGCAGATTGCTGCTGCCATGTGGCAAGCGGACCCAAGGGGCAGGTCAGAGAGACAGGTGATTTTCCATGTTCTCTGCAAGCTCTGGCTCAGTCCCAACTTCCTGACCCCCACTTTCTAAACTCCAAACCTAAATGCCATCTTTTCATCTCTTCCCCCACAGTGTCCCCCCCCACCCCCGTAGGACAGAAGGGAGTGTCTCCCCTAATCGCCCATCTGCTCTCCCCAGGCAGCACTCACCCAGGCACACACACTCCCAGTGCACACACAGACACTCATATACACCCGCTCCAGCCAAACTAGAGAGGACGGCTTGCAGATAAAGAGCCCGGTGCGGAGAAGTGCATAAATGAAAATCGACTTACTTTGTAGGTTATGCATTTCAGCGGTTTCGCTTTGAACTGCCAGTATCCCACCGAGAAAAAAAAAAATCCAAAGAAGCTGTTCTTCCACCAAGTGGGCCCAGCCCCCGAGGCTCCCCCGCCCGCTCGGCACCGGCAGTCGCAAGCCTAGCAGGAGGAGAGCACGCAAGGCGGGGGCGAGCGACTCTCCGCCCGGCCGCCCGCTCCCCCAGGCTAGGCTGTAGCCGGTCCCTCCGCCCCGAGCCCCGCCCCGGCAGCACGTCCCCGGCTCCACGAGCAGAGCCCCCCTGGGTCGCGCTACTGCACTGGGGAAGAAAGGAGCCCTGGCGGACGCTTCCCCGTCTCGCTCAGATAAAGATCGCGGCTTCATGATTAACTTGGGCAGGTTCAAATATTTGCTGAGCTAGGGATTTGGGGAGGGGGAGGGGCACCCAAGTCAAAGTCAAAGTTGTCATCGGGCTGACAAGTGACCGAGGCAAGACTAACTTGCTCATTTTCGCCCTGGAAATGAGAAGGGCATTGTAAGGGAGCGCTGAAAATAGTCCTCCCTGGTGGCCATGGTGCCTGTACGCGCTGGCAGCCCCCGCTCCGGGGGCTCAAGTGGCCCTCAGTGAAGCGGCACAGGAAATGGCCCAGCTAGTTCAGCAAAAATAGAATCAAAGCCGCGTTTGTGAAGGCCTGAACCTCTCGGAACAGCCCAGAACAGGGTGCCTCGCTCTCGTGTCCACCTCCTCCCACACATTGGCACAGTTGGCCCCGCAGGTGTTAACAGGAAAGCCCTTCACAGAGAGCATTGCACAGGCACACGGGCTGGCAGCCCCAGGAGGGCACCCTCCTTGCAAGCCCAGATTTTCAAGAGGTCAACTTCAGCTCACCTTCAAGGTCCTAAGACTTTCTACTGGGACTTTCTAAGAGGTGTGTCTGCATTGGGTTAACTGCCGGCTGGGCGCGGCGAAGGGTAGGACAGAGAAGGACACACCTTCCTTCCTGTGGATTCTCGTCCTTTATTTGAGAAAGTTGCAACTAACTAGGTTTGGGGTTGTTGGCTGGCCAGAAAAGAATTCAAGTCTTTCCCTGGGACTTTTCCATTTCATCTACACAGAAGCCTCCACTCTAATCTTTTGAACCATAAATAAATGCACAAAAGCCTACAAACCCAAAACGTAACAGTAATTTAGATATTACCCCAGGCAATTCCTTCATACTATAGGGGAGGAAAAACCCCCAGACAAAAAGAACTCAACCTTCAGATTTTTGGTATTAAACTCCATTCTCTGCTCTTAGCTTCCGTTGGTCAAGGAAAGTAAAAACTGATAAGAAATGGAATTTACTTTCTTTTAGGCCACATTAAAAAGAAAAAGAAAGAAATCATACCTATAACAAAACTCTGGTTTCCTGGTTTTCTCCTTTTAGCTGAAGAACAGTAAATTTGCTTTCTTATATTCATGCATTGCCTTGCTTTGAAAAAGTGCCCCTCTGGAAGAAACAGACACCCTGGTTTCTTAAGCATACCTGTCTGGACCTACCTCAGAACCTCCTAGATAGATTAAAATGTAACAAAAGTATCTATGGTAAAGTAGTACACTCCCGAAAAGCCTTCAAAGAGCCATGAACACCTTGTTGCAAACAGTTTCCTCACAAAGTGTACAATCCGTTGGCTACCATGGAGGCTCTACTATGGGCTGCAAGTGTGAGAAGAATCTGTCCTGACTGATAAGATTCGTGCTCTTTATAAGTTTAGGGAGGGAGCCCTCTGCTGGCGGAACCGAGCAAATCACTCCTGCTTCAGAGAAAACCAAACTTGCCATTTCACCCTCTCTAGAACCAAGACACAACTAATAGAACCCACAAACTAATAGACATAATTACAAATATGCAGCTGAATACACAATTCACTAATAAACCAAAGGCACAGATGCCACAACACCTAGGAAATAATGCCCCTTTGGCTGTTAAGCCCCTTAAAGAAAACCTGTGCTTTCTCAGTATCCCATTTACCTGGGACTGCTGAGACCCAGGACACAGGAAGCCTTTTAAGTCTAACTGGAGGCTCATGTCTTCCTCTGGATGTTTCAAGCTAGTGAGCATCCCTTTCCTCGGGGGTTCTATACAACTCCTTCCAGAGGTAAAGATGGGCCAGGATTCTGCTTTGCAACAAATTGCACCAAGTCAGGAAACTTTCTGATCATTAACATGGGTTTGAAACTTCTGGGACATGGTTTCTGCCCTGAAGAAGTCCTCTCCAGGCATGGAGGGACCCATGGTCTGAGACCTGGAAAGCTTGCTTCTTCTCAAAGGACTCCGAGCGCCACTATTAAAGAGTAAAAGCCATGGAAAAGGAGGCAGCAGAAAAAACTCAATGAATCATAATCATTGACGGTAAAAGGAATGAGTTCCTTCATAATTTTAACAGAACACAACTTAGAAAGTAGGGCCATCCAGTATGAGGTAAATCTATAACTCCATGTCCTGGGGTCTCAAAGAACATACACTAAGGAAGAACATCCTTCAGTTAATAAGCAAACCCAGGTTTACACATGCAAAAAGTCAGACGCAGGCTAAGGGCTTTCTGCAAAGGCACGCCCACTGTCTAGCAGAGAGGGGATCTCTTTCCCCAGTGATTACGGCCACCTCCCCCCACCCATCCTGTCCCTTGAGAGACAGAGAAGGCTGTGCCCTGAAAACAAAAGTAACACCGTCCCCCAGCACGTGCACAGAGCTCACAATGCTGGTGCAGATTTTGAATAAAACTGGCTGGTTTTAATGAGATGGAGCCGGGCTCTCCCTCGATTCACCTCTACCCCTCTCTCAGGGTATGCATCTTTTTCAAAGTTTCGTTCCTTACCTTTGAAACAACTCAGGTCAGACCCCATTTGAAACCCAACGGGAGAGGGGAAATTGAGAGAAAAGTGAACTATTGCCCTCTGTCTTAGCATTTGCTGATGCCTCAGCCGAAAACCCAGCCCAGAGATTTCAAACACCACGATGCATGAATGATGCTCTTCAGGAGGGATGTTTTGCAATGCGCCAATGGTTAAAAATTAACTCTGGCAGGTGTAGGAGGGCAGGGGGAGAAAGGGCCACTTGTTGCCTCCTCCAGGCTTGAGGGTGCAATGCTAGACTCCAATTATGCTACATTAGCATTTCTGAATACGTCCGTGAAATCCAAAATATGGGCAGTATTCAGAGGTACCCTGTGTTCACTGGACCTGTTCCTACTGTGGTTGCCCCGTCGAGATCAGTTTAGTTCTCCACGTCTGGGCAGTGTAAGAAATTCCAGGAAGCCTGCCACTCAGCTTTAAACATATTGAGGACTTCTTGTAACAGAGGGAATGGCAAGCTAACAACAGAGATCTGAAAACATAGTCTCTGCATCCACACCTGTGCCTCCTTCCATAAGAGCAAGAAATCTTTACCTCAAAGGGCTGCTGGATGCACAAAATGATCTGGTTTCTAAAATTTCTTTGAAAACCCAAGTTTATCAGTGTTATGAGTATATTTGGAGAATTATTAGTCTGTGCTCTGATCTGTAACTGGAAGGGATCAAAATGAGAAATAGCTTTTGTCTTTGCCTTTTAGAAATGTAGCCAAACCAATTAAACAGTTTTGAAAAAGAAAACCAGGACAGTTTTTTTTTTTTTTTTTTTTAAGAATAGGGAACAGGGAATCAAGAATACACACACAGTGAATGGGCCATTTTGACCTGCACAGAAAGCACACTGGGGCCTACTGGGACACAGATGAAGTGGATGGCACAGGGGACGCTGTGTACAGTTGTACATGTTGTGCACGGTGCAAAGGCACATTGGCAAGGTGACAGGGGGAGTGGCACTGACATCCAGGCCACTCCACCCACCAAGCCACACAGCTTATTTATAATGTCAGCTCATTTAATCCTAACAACCCTGGGAGAGAGCGACCCATTCTTCTTTCCACTGTACATCTAATGAAGCCTTGTTCCTGAAGCTACCCACCTGGCCCTGGGGCCTTTGTTGTATGTTGTTCATCGGCGCTTACTTCCCTCAGGTTTAGCTCATTACAGTCTAGAAACTTCAGAAGGCTTTTGGGCTGGGCACTGAAGACAGCCCCATGGTTCAAGATGGTTCCAACAACTTAGGTATACAAAGGTTGCAGACAGGATAGCTCCTGGGCAGATCTCCCTGTGGCATACACTGGTCAGGTAGCGTAGAGCAAGCCTCTCATCTCTGTATCTTCAGGGTCCCAGTGGTACCTTATAACCCTGCCACTTAAAACGTGGCCTTGTGTCAGTGCCTGGTGGACCAGTTTGGAGGAACACATTCTTAAGGTACCGTGGTGTACAAACGTCCTAGAGCGAGTGCACACAACCTCAAGAGCACAGCCTCAAACACGCTGATTAGCTGGTTTGCTGTCCATCTGCAAATCAAAATGCGATTTTCCTTTGCTCCAGTTAGAATTGGACCTGGTTTTCAAGGCCCTTTACAGGGTGTACTCTTCCATGAACTTATCTATTCAGTTACCCCAAAAAGTCATCAACTGCACCTCCAAATCTCTGTCTTAGAAGTGCACTCCCAGCTCGAATTTAGAGGCTATTTTAAATAACAGACCTTATTTAAGATGAGATTTTGGCCTCAGGCATCGGCCTTATCTTTCTAACTACTACCTGGTAGAACCCAAAGAAGCCAGAGACATGTCTATCTGCCACACAACAAACACCTCCTTGTAGTCCTCATTTACAGGTCCTTCAAAGACTCCTTTCTGTTCAGAGTGGCAGTTTAGATAAATGCCTGATTTATGAGCATTCCCTGGAGATGAGTTTTCAAAGCCCTTGGGGACTCTAGCATGCTGGACTGGTGCGAAAGGCACTGGATTCCCACTGGGTTGAAGAGGTCATTTCTTTTTCTGGGCTACCCTGCCAATCACTGCGCTGGAGCTATCCTGGAACCCAAAGGTGTTCAGGATGAAGGCACCTTCCCATACCCTCTTGTGGGTGGAGCGTGAAATGAGAACCTCTGAGGCATCCATTTAATCCCAAGGGACCTAGACAATGCTCAGAATGGCTGAAAATGACCGCATGAAGTGAAAAAATGGCTCAGATAGGGCTTAAGAATTACTTGGGTTTAATCTGTTTTCTTTCCTTCCTTCCTTCTTTCTTTCTTTTTATTTTTTTAAAGTCTGCACAAATACTGGGACAATCCAGTATGTTCAATCTTTGTCATCCTCAGCAGCGGAGCTGATGGAACTAATCCTCCTTTGAAATTAGTACGCCAATTCCTATGTGGGGGACTGTCAAGCTCTTCTGTGTATCAGGGCCACATCATGAGAACGGCGGACGATGATACCTGCTTACTTTTGGAAGTCAGTCTGATAAAAGACATTTAATCCATTTATATTAAACTCCAGTGGTGAAACACCCCTCCCTCCAAACAGACAAATAAGACCTTAGTAATCAATTCATTTGTAAAAGTCCCATCTGGATTTAAGCGTCCATGTCACTTGCCTGATGAGGTCAGGGAGGGTTACTGCGAAGGCCATGATGACCCAACTCCTCAGCTCCCCTCACTCCCACCCCAAGCCCTACAGGGCAAACAAAGCACAGCTGTGCTTCTTCTCCAGGGTGCATCTCAATGTCAGTCAGGAGGAAGTGAACAGTTGCCGCTCAGCGCTTTGGCTGGGGCCTGCCTATTCTTGGTGCCCCTCTTCCTTCCTAGCCTGTGTGGTTAGTCTCAGAGTCGGCAGTCTAATGGCTCACAGCCACATCCATGCCCCACTCTCATCCTCTCTCACTGGGGCCAGAGACAGCTCCTGAACATAACCAGGGCTCCTGAATCCACTATCCAGTGTGCTCTGTCTATAGGTCCAGGTATCCCCACTAAACGCTGTTTGCTGTGGCTTGGAACCTTTGGAAGATACCATGCTTGCCTCCTCTATGATCACTCTCACGCTAGGTACAGTATTTTGGGTCAGTCCCACAGAAGCCCTTCCAAAATTTTGCATCTTGAGCACTTATCTACATCCAGTCATTTCAGGGTGGGGTTTGAGCCCTAGCCCTTGCCTCTCTCAGTCTGCTGCATCCAGATGCAAAGAAGCGTAGCTGGTCATGACAAAAAAGCCTGTTGCTCTGTCCCAGTGGCTACTCACCCAGCCGTGCTAATCTGCATGAGTTACCCATCACAGAGCGCAGAAGCAGGGTGCTTTGGTTTAAAAGCCTGGGCATAAATGAAGAAGACAAGCACAACCTCCTCCTGGCTCTGCAACTACACTTCACCTACTAAGGGCTGACTAGGAATCTAAATGAGCAGCGCTGTGCACTAACTGCTACTAGATCACAGGTTGTTTGGACTCTCTAAGCGACACGCTGCTTTTCTAGGTGTGTCGACACTCTCCGCCCTGATCAGGGAACAGCTAGAAGACCACCTGGTTTCCAAGAGGCATCTGGCTAGCCCTAGCTGCAGTTAACACTGCTTTCCTATTGCCTGTGTTGTTCAAAGTGTTTGTTTTGAGACATTTCTCAGCATAGTCCCTTCCAAAACATACACTCCAAAATACTTCAAATTATATAGTAATTATAAGTCTCCCCCCCACCTTTATAAGTATTAGAAAAACCCCAAAAGAAAAAAAAAGTCAACAGCTAAAATGAACTCCATAAATTTATTCAGCAGCCTAAAGTATAAGAGGTGTTGGGTCCAGAGAGCTCGCCCTATGCTCATCTAAGACACAAAGGTAGAGTCAGGAAGGAGGCTTGAGGTCAACGACAACCTCTGCTACAAAGCGAGTTCAAGCCCAGCCTGAACTACATGGTGAGACCTTGTATTGAGCTATTAATTTAAGAAAAAAAAAAGTGAGACTAAAACCAAAATAGCTTAAATTTTGCAAGAACTGATATGTACCACATAGCCCACCACTGCTATTTTTCTGTGAACCATAAATTAGCATATTATTAGAAGTTCCCGTTGTACCAGAAACCTGCATTCATTCGGAGGAGATAGAAACCACTGTTTCTATCTGTATGGGCCTCCTTTGGTAGCTAAGGAAGAGAGAACGCAAGTGTTCCAGCATTAGCCTTACTCTGTTTCTTGTATTTTTGTTTTGAAAACTTGTATAAGTACAAAGAAGAGGCCCAAAAAGCTGAGTGACCGTCAAATGTTGCAAAGCCTTACCTGGTGCTGGCTGCCGTTCATTCCATTCAGCTGAGATTAAAATCTCTATCACCTTTATGAGGCGTTCAGCATTATCAGAGCTGCAAAAAAGAAAGGTGGCTCGTGAGAATCGTCCTTCCTAAAAACAATCTGTCTCCAACCATCATCCTACTGATGTGTGTGAAGCAAGTCCCCATGAGAGGTGCATCTGTGGCCAGGATCTTCAGACACCCTTCAATAGTCATTAGGGCCACCCCCACCCCCCACCCTACCCCCAAACCTTCCTCTCATCTTTCACTTACCTGGATGCCGGGAATCTAAAAAGCACAGGGCTGAAAATCTCAGAGAGGACTCTTGTGTTCAAAAGGTTTTTGCTGGAGGCTTGCGAGAGCTTGAAGAAATGCTTAAGCAGATATTGAAGCGTAAGCCAATATTGATGAGGTATATTAGGCGACCTAATGAGCTTCTTCAACAGCTGGATGTAGTCTTCAGGGCTTTGTACTTCTACAAGTTACAGAGAAAAATACAGGAAACAGAGTAAGGCTTTGCGGAGGTGCCGACGAACCAATGCTTGAACCAAATCTCTCCTACAGCTACAAAAGGAGGCCCAGACAGAAACCTTGAGGAGAGGCACCTAGGACATTTGTCCTTCTTATTAAGAAATGCATTGTGAGAAAGTAAAGATCTCTAGTCAAATGAAATACAAGAAACTCTTCTTGTAAAAAAACCACAAAATGTTCAGGGTGTGCTCTCAGAAGCCTGGCCTCCATCAGGCAGCGCCAAGCCTGATTGGCTCCTTCCTCAGAGCATCAGATAAGGAGCACAGGTTAAACTTTGAAGGTCACGAACCACAATTTCCTGTCCCCAAAGCACTGAACAGAGCCCCGGCTCCTGATGCTGAGTGCTCCACCCTCAATACGTTTCATTCTGGGTGTGCAGGGCCGTATTTCTCGCCGTGCATGCTAGTCCTAGGTCTCTGAATCTGAGGCTAGTGCTTGGACAATCATGACCTTCCCCACTGCAGTGATCTCTGCAGATCGTGAGCAGAAGTGGATTAGCCAGTTTAACACATGGGCAGACTTCTAAGCAAACACAAATCTGAGTCTCTTCTGTCAAATACCCAGATGCTGTGTGGTAAAGGAGGGAGTCTGGGGTGATGGCGAGACACTGGAGGGCAGCTTGAAATTTTCTCAATGCCTTCTTATACACAGCACTTCACAGAACGACAGGCCTAGCTACATCTCAGTTACCTGTGCAGAGAGGTCTGGAGAGAGAAAACCCACCTTGGGCTAACGACGTCATTTCATTGTAAACAGCTACGGGAATGACAGGATTTGGTAAGTCCAAGAGATAGCGTTTGAAAGCATCTGCTAAAACTTGCACATCAACCATTTCCAAGTCCACTGAGGCGGCATCTAGGAGAGAAGTGATTTAAGAAATATTTCAGGCATTCATACTTCTGCTGGGCCAATTTTTACAAATGTGGAACTTGAAAAAGACACAGGGAAGGAAGCAACGTAAGGGAAACAGAAGTTATGGCTTAGTGACGACTGTTTCTCGTAGCGCAGGCTCCTGAATTTTAGACAGAACAGCTTTTCTTCATGTAGGTTTTGTCTCACATGACAAACAGCACGCCCAGACCTCAGCTATTACACTAGTACCACTTTCCTTAGGGCAACAAAAAACAATGCCACTATTACTGACACATTAACATCCTCCCTAGTGGCTGTGTTGAAGCTCAAAGTCCCAATGCTCCATCGCTGTTTGGAGATGGATCCTATCACAGGTGATCGGGTTAAACAAGGTTGTTAGAGGAGACCCTGAAACCAATCTAACTAGCATCATTGTAAGAAAAGACAAAGTCCCAGAGACACCAGAAATCCGTGAACGAAGGAAAGGCCATGTGAACAGAGACTGAGAGGCAGTTGCTGGAGAGTCAAGACGGAAGTCTCAAAGAAAGCAAACCTTCATCGTCTTGGATCTACACACACACACACACACACACACACACACATCCAATGTTTCTTCAAACCACAATAGGGAGAGATGAAAAATGAAAATTACCAGGTTTTCTCAAATCTGAACTGATAAATGCTACATAAAATTCAGCCTTAACAGAATGTTCAGCTAAATATCAAAATACTACAGCATTTGAGCAATCAGTTTCAAGATTACCTATAGAGTAATCCGAACCGTTCTAGAAAGCTTCTCCTAATACTGCTGTTATCTAACTGAGAGCATCCAACTAGCTCAGAGAAGAGGAGCGAGTTTCTCAGATAACTCCATCAGCTAGAAAGGAGGTCATGCAGTACAGGGGTAGCAGTAACCCAAAGCACTTTTCGGCACGTGTAAGGTGTCGGTAGCCCAGCTCTTGGGGTGGGGAAGGAACTGAGGTCCACTAGAAAGCAGGGGCATCAAGAGCAAGAGTGATTGAGGGCACCCCTAAAAGAGGGGCATTTGGCAAGGAGGGACCATGAGGAGAGTTATCTGGGGAGCAGTGTGCTCACAAGGTGGGCTGACATTACATTTTTTTTTATACTGTCTTCTGGCCCTGAGGGCTCTGCTGTGAAGGAGCCTATAAGGAGCAAGATAATATAGTTATGTAACTCAGTGTGTGGCTGAACTGGGTGGTGTCTCGGGGATGAGAAAATACCAGAGTCATGTTAAGAAGGTTCTACGTGAAGAGAGGACAGTATTTTGGACTATCCCTGAAAGATGGCAGTGTAAAGCAGGGCCCCTTCAACTTTCCCCCTTTCAATTCAAAACAAAAAAAAAAAACCTTTGCCTATTCATGATCTCTTTGTAGCCAAGAAATTTTCATATGACCTGAAATATAGAGGTCTATAAAATAGGCATGCAAAGCAAATAATTATTGAAATTATAAAGCAGTTTGTTTAAAAAGTATCTTAAGTACACATATAATTTTACCATTGATTAAAGGTGAAGGCTAACTTGCATACTAATGAGAGATTTCCTTGTTTATGCTTATACAGAATTAAATCTTAGCTTAGTATTTGATACTGTAAGATACAGAGCACCTTCAGTGCTTTTCAGAGCTAATCAACATTTTTATTTAAAAATTATGAACAGGGGGAATGCTGTTTTGCATAAATACGTGATTCAAAATGGCAGAATTGTGTCAAGGGCCATTCCAAAACTTCCTGGAAATTTTGTTCTAACCTCAAACCAAACTTATAATTTTTAAAAATGAAACTCAAATCAGAAACTCAAACAACAGCTTTCACAAACATTTTTAGGCAATCCAACCCCAAAATATACTAATGTATGTATGAGAATATATGTATGTGTGAGGTATGTATGTGTGTAAACATATGCAACTATCCTAAAGATACACATGCTGAGGAAGGATGATAAGAAAATTCGTATCAAAGTCTTCCATAATTCAGTCACTGTGTTTCTATGGAGAACTTTGTGTGTATGGAGAACCACGACAACTCATACCATACACCAGTGCTGAACCTGAACTGAGGTGTCTGTGGCCCGACGGCATGGACAGCATGCACAGTGCAAGGTGCGAAGGTTTCAGGTTCCGAACTAAAGATACTGTGAAAGCGAAGGACGGCACATGGGTAAACGCCGCCAAAAACATCTCCGACTATTACATGTTTGATTGCCACTTAAACTTTGATTCGGAAACCTTTTATTGTCAGATTCTTCACGAGCACCACATGTGGTTACTCGACCCTTTATGAGAAATGACCCATGCATGGAGAGGCTGCGGCAAATCTGGGCTGAGACTGAGGTAAAAAAAAAAAAGTTTCTCCGGACACATCATGACATTAAGCAGAAGTTGTCCCACTCAATAGCCAGATGTAAGTGATCATCACACCACCTCATACTCTCAGAAAATCCGGCTAGTGTACAATACACATGGTCCAGGTCAAGGAAAACCTGCAGAAGTTGAAGGATATGGAGATAAAACACTGTGTTGCTTAAATTTCCCAAAGGGCTAACCAGACACAGCCCAGTCTAACCAGACACAGCCCAGTCTAACCAGACACAGCCCAGTCTAACAAATGTGAAAGGGCCACACTGGGCTTTTGTGTAAAGGGTCTAGCCTGAAACTAGGTCATTATTAGTGAAATGATATAGTGTCAATTAAGATTCCATGGGCATCACTACAAAACCCCAAAGAATATGTGAAGCTTCTGGCCCCTCTAGCTGCTGCCTCTGTGTGCCTCACTTTATATCTCTTTGCCTTGAAAGTCAGTAGCACCGAATTTCTCATCCTGAAAAACGTCTGCTCCACCATTTGTCAATATATGTAGACTTCTAGGTGCTTGAGATACATGGCCCTTTCTTGGGCATAATTCCCTTGGTGTCTCACATCATACTTAGGGCACCTTGAGGACAGAGTGTACTTCTCCCCTGCTCTTCCTGCCTTCCTAAGCAACCAATGCAAGAAGCATGGCAAGTATTTAAGGTCTGGAGCCGTTAGGCTGTTACTCACTGCAGAGACTTTAAGTTAGAACCCAGGGAGTGTGGTCTACCCAGTCTTTACAGTGTTTGAATGAAATTATATCACGCAGGTCTTGGGATAAACTCACCACGTGTCAAGGCCACAAGAGTTGATGACGGAGTATACTTGGTTTTATTTATTATTTTTTTTGTGTGACGGGACTTCCCATGTGCCCCAGGGTTCCTGGCTTGTGCAATACAAGATACCTCTTCTGTATTAATGCCACCCTGGCAGCTCCTAGACACCCACAGCTGTCTTGGTGAAAAGAGAGGGTGTTCCGTCATTTCACTTTTCACCGCACTACCAATGGGTAACCAGTTCCTTCGATACCACGTCAGCTCCCTGGGAGGCCCCACCCTCAGCCCCCAGCCAGCCAGCCACCAGTTGATCTCTATCTGGTGCAGTGGTTCCTAGGGCGTGGGGGTAGAAGAGACTGCAAACTAGCACTATCTGGAGACATTCTAGGCTGTCGTGACTAGGGGGTGGATGCTACTGGCACCTAATGGGTAGAGGCCGGGGATGTGGCTAAATAACCTGCAGTGAACCTGACAGCCCTCCACTCATCAGTGGGGCATATTCAGAGGGCCGGGTTGAGACAGCCCGGTGCACATTAAGAGAAACAAAAATGCGTCCGGAGGAAGGGTTGACCATTAAAATTCAAGGAAGATTAAAAGAAGCGGGGAGGGCAATTTGTTTTAGGGTAAAATGAGGGAGGGGCGAGAAGGGCAGGGACAATCAAAATAATCTGGATATAAACCACAGCTTTGCAGCTCTCCCACCAAATCATGTTAAGTGAATTTGCTTAAGTTGTGCTTTCTTTACTGGAGACTTAGCATCACTGACACTTCAGAATTAGGCTACCTGAGCAGCTGCAAAAGGAACATTAAGAGAAGTGGGCTGCTTGCCTCACCTCTGTCTGGCATTGCAAATTTACAAAGTTGTTTAAAAGCCAGAAATTTTTGTCGGGGGAAACGGAGTTTTCTCTGGGACATTATAATAGCTCCAGGTATTGAAAAGTCTACAACCTGGGGACACTTTTGGCAGATGCACTCCTGAGTTTGGATAGTGTTTGCTCTTTTGTGGCTATGAAAATGTGTCAAGTTTTCTACATGTGAGTTTTGGTGGCAATGAGGAAGGATAGCTGCCCATCAAAATATATTACTGACGTGAGTGAATCTTGGTGGTTTATGCCATATCATGAGTGGTGTGAAAAAAAATCATAATAAAAATAAAACTTTTTCCAAAGCTAATGTGGATTGTTTCGTACTGGTCACATTAAAAACCTCAACCACAACTTTTCACAATTTCATCAGTTTCTGGTGTCTGCACATTTCCTGTGACTTTCAGCAAGCATCCAATTTTACCTTTTATTTTGTACTTGTAACCAATACATATAACTCAACTTCAATTGGCAAAGAACAAAAGTCAGTATTTCCTTAACGCCCTGGTAAGGTTGGTAGAAATACAGAAAACAGGAGAGGTTCCCATTCTGGACTTTTCTACCAGGCAGTGTCTAACGAGCAGATTGGCAGAAGTCCAGAAGTACGCTACCCTGTGTGTGCTCGGCTGAGCTCAAGAGACACAGGAACTGGAGTTGAGACATTTGCTTGGGTTTGCTTCAGGTGAAGTCACTTGCTGATAAACATCTAGTCTCACACTTTTCTCTAAGAAATGTCTTTTGTAGAAATTCCCTAAAATTGCCTAAGCCTGAAGCTACTTCCCACTTCAAACGGTTACTTTGTAAGGGTCAGATCCTTACATGCCAGCATCCTTCCAAACAAGAATAGGCAACATTTTCATTTAAATATCCAAATTCAGGTAAATAATATGAGGTAGAAAACCAGAAAAACAAGATGAAAGAAAGATTATTATAAATGAATGAAGGATTTAAGAAATTCTAAGTTGGCATGAGAAGATAGCTCCTTGGGATGAAGGCAGTACTTTTCCCTGTATGGAAAAGGAAAGAGGAAGTCACATAAAGCCACCATTTGGCAGGGTAAGTTAGTGTCTCCTAAGTAATGGTGTGCTGGAGCTGCTGCTGCTGGCTCAGGAGATCAAACGTTCTCAGTTTTTCCCAACTCCACATTCAATGACATCATGTTAGCATGAAGTCAACCACAGTGGAGTTATTTACATCACAGGAAGGGGCTAATACTCTAACCCAGTAATTTTCCTCTGCAGAGAGTATGGTTACCATTACACTACCAAATAAACACCCAATGCCATGATGTTACTCGACGGACATATGGCATGAAAATGTAAGAAGGTGAGCAAGGAAGAAAGCCAGCAAGCCAGGTGGGAGGGAAAGAGCCCAAGAAGGGGTAAGAAAACACCTGGAGACATTTGTCAACTGACACAGGCTTAGAATCTTTTCGGCTGACCCATACGAATGGGAGTTGACCAAAGCAAGGCCGAGGAACTTGGCCGAGATAGAGTCTGATAAATGCCAAGAAATTGTTTCTGAAATTCCTGCAGAACCCAGGGGCTTGTGTATACAAAAAAGGTTGAGAGCTTACACTCACACCTCCACTCAGGAGCCACACAGCCAAGGCGTGCACGGCTAACTTCATAGGGCAGTGGACACTGCGCATGCTCTGAGGACTCCTTTGAGACTTACGGTGTTGTGCGGTTGGGGGTCGGGGGTGAGGTGGGGGCGGGCCACCTGAAACAGAAAGGTGTGCTTATCTTCCTTCACCATCCCGTGAACTCACTCACCACAATCAAGAAGCTGTCGTAATTCTGCGGGGCTGCTGGAGCTCTGTGCTCTGTAGAGAGTCGGACATTCCAGTCCTAGAACACAAAACAGAGCGTGTATGCACAACACAGTTCTCTGGAGACTCGGTGAGAACTAACCTGCTGCCAGAGGGACAGTCCCATTTCCAGACAGCATCTATGCTAGATGTGTGCTGAATATTCTTGGAAGCTAACCCCAACAATTAGTTGTATCTAGTTTGTCAATAATTTTTGGCAACTCCAGTGGGCCATTAAAAAGCAGTTTAATCATATTTATTAAATTATGAAGAACTGAATAGCTCCCACATAGTAACTACATATTAGTCTAGAATAGTGGTCTTCAACCTGTGGGTTGTGACCCCTTTGGGGGTTGGATGAACCTTTCACTGGGTTGCCTAAGACCAGAAAACACAGATATTTACATTATAAGTCATAAAAATAGCAAGATACAGTTATGATGTAGCAATAAAAATAATTGTATGGCTGGGGGTCACCACAACATGAGGAACTGTATTCAAGGGTTGCAGCATTAGGAAGGTTGAAAACCACTTCTCTAGAGTTAGAAATTATCAGCCACGATTCTTCCCTGTTACAGAGACCCAGCTAGTGTGGTTAGCACAGTCTCGGTTCACAGCAACTAGTAAGACATTCACATAATGAATGGCCCAGAAAAACATATAAAGTACAGCGGTCACGAAATAAAGGTCTAAAACACTAACTCATTCTAGCAGTCTGGTTACCTTTCTTTTCAATGGCTTCTAGGAGCTTGATAAGGAGAGGTGGGGCGACATCAGGAGGGGCGAACTGCTCAGCCAGATCAGGAAGGGTCAAAGCTGAAAAAAAGAAATTCCCAACATTAGATTTCATGTGCGGCAGTCAAGTGCATTCGACCACAATACAGAATATTTAAATATAAGTAATTCAGTTACTCCCATCCATAGTAAACTCAGAATGGAGCGAAGGGGAGTCCTCTACCACATTACACACTGTTGGGGTCTCCAGGGACATACCTGGGTTTTTTTTGTTTTTTCCCCAGAATGTTCTCCAAGCACCCACCAAGAATCCTAGAATGCCCTGACAACAAACCTTTGATGGTTTCTCCTCTGGGGCATCTTTGCTAGGACAGACTGCCCTGTCTTAGGGTACCTGGGTTATGTAGAGGGGCTCCAGGCTAGACTGGAGCTTGGATTCAGGGAGAATCAAGAGATGCTGCAGCATACAGCTCTCTTCATCCCCATGTCCTGGGCACATTGATAATTAAGAGCACAATCAGGGAGCTCAGAAAATCTTAAATCAGTCTGGCTTCTAGGTTATTATGAAAGAACTGCAGCTCAGGTAGGAGAGACTAGATAAAAATCTTATGAGATAGTGTGTTATCATGATATATAATTGCATAGCTGATCATAGCAACTGGACGTTCTTTTGTACCCTTGCACTGAGTTCTACCAATGCCCAGGCATGACTGCAAGGCAACATAAATGACCACTAGTCACCTAACAACAAACTAAACTCCTGTGTAATTGTAGTCAAAACTTTTGCTTTCATGTGTGTGAGCATGCACACGTGCATGTGTAGGAAATAAGTTACTTAAAAAAGCTTTTTAGGTTTATTTCATATCATGTATGAGTGTTTTGCTAGTGCATATGTACCACTTGTGAGCCTGGCACTTGTAGAGGAAAGAAAATTGCACCAGAGTCCCTGGAACTGGAATTATAGTTGTGAGTTCAGTGGATTCATGAACTTAACCCGAATCCTCTATAAGAGCAACAAGTGCTCTTAACCACTGAACTATCTCTCTAGTCCCAAGAAATACAATACTTTGATAAACTGCATCTTCATATGTTATGTGTATGTTTTGCCAAAAGTAATGATACAAAAATATCTCATACCATGACAATCACAAATTACTTCCTCTGACAATATATTGATAACCATATTTCTCACTCAAAAAAAGGAAAAAAAAAATGAAGTAAAAGAATTTTTCAAAACTGTGCCAGAAGAGGGAGCTAAATATTTCACCTCAGATTTCTCAAACTTCAAAATATAGGGTTGTGAATCTTAATGAAAACTTCTTCAGGAGTAACTTACTGGAGTAATCCAGTAATTTCAGGTGTTTATGATTCATAACTTGCATTTTATCTAGGACAGTTCATATACTTCACTAAATGGCCATAATTAGGTTTCAGTGAGGTTTTAGTGGTATAATTATTATAAGATGTATATGATATTAAAAAATTCTAATTAAACTCACTGTAATAGAATAATAACAGATTTATAATATAAAAGCAGTGTTATTAAATGCTGACCTCAAAGAACTAAGTATGACTTAGGAAGTCATTTTGCAAACTCTAAGACCCCTTGTCCTAAGACCCCTGCAGATTTCAAGATGCCTGGTAGAGATGGAGCCATGGGACTTGTCATTTAACTATACTGACCACAACAGTCACCAGAATGACAGAAGAGCTAAATTTTGGAGGAAAACTCTATCACGGCACTATACAATGACACTTTCTGTGATGACAGAAACATTTGTACAGGTTTGCTTTACAATAAAATGTAGCCACTGCAAAATGTAGCAACTTATTTTTTTTTTAAGTTTAATTAACTGATGTGGCCTGAAGTAGCCAAATGCAGTTGTGACCACACTATTTAAGACTGCAGTCTGAGAACCTGGGTGAAGGCAAATTCTGTTAATGAAAAGTTCCTATATGGGAACCCGTGGAATGAAGACTTCTTTGTTCAAAATAAGGCATCCTTGGTTGTGCTAAGCAGCCTACAAAGCTCTCTCTCCATCTGGCTTTCTGGGAGACTCTGCCTTACGACATCATTCCCCTAGCTTTTTGGCATGATAAAGGTAGAGTAGATATGGCCTTAACTCTCTAGACTACAGCTACTGTGTACAAGGTTGTGGATGGAGGACTTCATTCCTGGAACCAAGATGTCTAAGAATAGGGGTAGTAATCTGTTTGAGTTAGTAGTAAGTTTGACTTTGTAGGTGATTTTTATGAGAAACCCAGCAATGAGATCAGTCAGTTTTAAATGTTCAGCTGTGAAATGTTTTTGAAAAGCGCTTATAATATAAATGCATTTATTAAAAGTTTATAATCATTTTAACTAAAAGCACTGTAAAATTTCAAAAAAAAAAATAATTAAGCTGGTGTGGAAGTGCAGGTCTCTAATCCAGCACGTGGGAGGCTACAGCAGGAAGATCACAAGTTAAAAGATAGCCCAGGCTACCCAGCAAGACACTGGCTAGAAGAGAAATGCGCACACACGCTCACACATGCGCACACACACACATACACACACCCCAGCAGTGGTAGCAGCAGCAGCAAAGGGCACACCATTTCATTTCCTTTGATAAAGTATAAACCACTTCCCTTGGCTCTCATGTTTGAGCTCACAACAGTATCCTCTCCCGCAAAGACCTTCCCCCTTCTACACTGAACAAAACGAAGGTCATCCTGTCCCTTTCTGTATGCACTAGAAGGGAAACTGGCCGTAGAGAAATGATGTTAAGAAATGCTATCAATCAGGATTCAATACAGTGCTTTCCTGCTAAGGAACCTCAGCACAGCCCCAAATCCAAAAGCCCACAGCTAAGTAGTAAATATGAGTACCCACCCTGCACTCATGCAACTAACTTCATCAAATCCTCTCCCATATATAACAAACATTTTTATGAAAAAAACAAAAACAAAAAACAAAAGCTGGCACTGAGATCGGAATTGCTTAATAAAGTTTATCTCTTTCCAAAATCTTATCAACATGATCACTTAGGCAGGCAAATATGAAAACGAAATTAAATGATAATTAAAAATTTCATATAATTGTGATTGAAATATGCACCCAACAGTTGCTGGTTTAGCAAGTGCTGCAGAGGCGCTACCATCCGGCTCTCTACTCCAGCTGAGAAAAAAAAAGAAAAAAGAAAAGGAAAAAATGCAAATCTCTTGTTTTCCTTTGTCTTTCCCGCACTTCCTTGGCAAAGACGTTTTTTGTTTGTCTTTGGTTATCCTGAGCTACAAAGTATCTTTTGTTTCACTCATATGGACTTTTCTGAAAACCACCGTGGGGGTCCCCACGTATCTATGAGAACACCGGCCTTTGCATATCACTGCACACATGTGTAGGAAGCATGAGTTCTCCGGCTTGTACCGCGTGAACGTCCAGCTGAATTTTTTTAAGATGAAAGCAGCTTTATTAGCCAAAGGCGTGAAGCACAACAGCTGATCCCGCTTTGGCAAGAGGAACTTTAAAAGGCAACATTTACAAGGTGAGACAATGAACAAGACAATTCCAGGATTTCCTATTATTGAGTATAAGGTCTCTCACTCAATGTGCTTCCTCTCGGAACTATGTAGATCCAGGTAATAGAGCAAGTTCCTGTCACCTGCTATAGATAGTGGGGTTATCACTAGAATTCTAAACTGTATTCCAAAACAAGTGTTACTTTCCTTGAGAATCCTAAACCCAACTATTCTCTAATTCCATTAAATATGCTACGTCTATATATCTATCATTAGATTTCATCATAAGAGATTGCAGCAGGAAGCAGCAATTAATGGGAATGACTAAGCTTGGCAAGTTGTTGATCAGTCCACAATAAGAGGATCAAATCATAGTCTGAAAAAAAATAATGGCACCAAATATTTGTTTTCAAAAAACTACAGAGCATACATACAGGTTGAGATTATCAAGCAAAACACAAATTAGCAGCACAAACTTCTAAATTTTACACATAATTTCCATTTGGTGTAAAATTTCCAGGTATTTTTGACCTGAAATGGAATGCACTTTGATTTGGAAGCTCGCCGTAATGCATTGTCTGAAGCATCTGGAAGCATCCATGGATTTCCTGACACATCCAAGGCCAGTGTCTCACTCAGCCAAACCGTTTTTCATTGGAAGAAGTCAACATTGTGCAAGGAAAAAGAAACCAAGCAAAAACAGTCAAAAGGTCTGAGAAGGGAGAGTCTAACCACGTATGATTTCTAAGGAAAGGCAAGCTCGTCTGGCCAGCCTTCCTTCCCACTCACAGGAACTCGGCTGAACCAGAGAGCCCTAAGTCATAGAAGAAACCACTCATGCTACAACGGAGGCTCCATTTTCTGTTTGCTCTTTCTGCAGGCCCTGGTGACAACCAATCACACATAACAGAAGAGACTCTCTCTCCCAACTGAAGCCCTTCCCAAACTAAGTCGGGCAAGCCTCAACACTGCTGGGCACCAGCGGTGCGTGGGAGATAGGAGCGTCCTGTGCTCTAAGTGGTGCCAACACCACTACTAAGTGCAAGCTGAAACCAACACACAGCTGCACCTTTTGGAGGCGTTCTCCATTAAAAAAAAAAATTAAAAAGAAAGAAAAGAGAAAGACATTTTAAAGTTAGTGCCTGGCAGGACTGAGTGGAAAGTTTAAGCAGAAACATCAGAACGGCAGAGGCTGCCCAAGCCAAGTATTTCATTCCTAATGGAAGCAGCTTGGAAGTGTGTAAAAAACTGCTCATTACCCCTCAAAATGTAACTCAAAATACACAGGAAAGAAAGGATATATGCAAATGGGGACCGATATTAAATCAAGATGTTAAATTGTCTACTGACCTGCTGAACCCAAGCTTTATTTCTGTCTGAGACAATCTTCTCTTGTGACTTCAAAAGAAAAAAAAATAGTGGACACGAATCAAAGCAACCCCAATTCTGTTCTTAAACAAACTCTATAAGCACGTTCATACTGTCTACCTCGAACAGCTCATACCCTGGACTTCAAACTTGTTAAGCTCTCTGCGGGCTGCAAACCACATCAAAAGCTGGTGCGCTCTTTGGGCAAGACAGCGCTAAAAAACAAAAACAAAATAAAAGAGAAGCAACTATAGGTTCATTTATTTTGGTACACACTAGTTTCATCGGCAGCATTTCCATGATTAAAAGCACAAAGAGACAGGGGTACCATCCTCATAGTACCAGTTACTGATAGTAGTCTTGGACAAGTTAATTAACTTGGACCTGAGTTTTTTCATATGTAACATGGGAGTAATTATATGAGGTTAGTAAGGATTGGAGAACAACACACCCTCAGTGGACATAGTACCCAGAGTGGAGAAAGCATAATCGTTATTAATGTTGGAATTATTCAATAAATCTCTACTATGATTAAAGATTTAAAAGGTTTTGTTTTTATGTGCATCAATGTTTGTCTGCAAATCTGTGTGCCTGGTGCCCAAGGAGGCCAGAAGAGGGTTGTTGAGTCCCTTGGAATTTCAGTTATTGTTGGTTGTAAGCTTCCACGTGAGTCCAGGAACTGAACCCTGGTCCTCTGCAAGAGCAGCCAATGTTCTGAACTACTGAGCAATCTCCCTAGCCCCATTAATAGATTTTAAAATAGTCATTCATGATGACAAAATTTAAGACCAGAACTATCTATGGTATTAAGACAGTTTTCTTAATATTTCTTAAAGGAGGAAAGCTTGAAGCATGTCTGACGGAGTAGACATTAACATTTTGCCTCTTGCTCTATAAATAATATTCAGTATCTCTTTAGAAGTCAACTCAAATATTATATTTGACCATAATACTAATCTGTTTATTTGACTTCAGTTCTCTGAATGTGAAGGAAAAACTAAGTTGAAATGGTTGTGTAATAAATTATACTAATCTCCCAGAAACAAGATGGGTTTGACTTTGGAGGAGAAGGAAGATTAAATTACAGGCAATGAGAAATGGGAATTGATAGGAAATAAATCTTCAGGCATGACCACATGGTTTTCAGAGGTAACTAACATGGAATTTTTCAAAACTGCTCACAGATTTAAACTGAAGTCCGCAAGTCCTTGTAGATAATGTACGCTCCTTAGTTCTTCAGATTTCCACGTTCACCTCCCCCTATCTCTTCTGCTCCACAGGTCAGAGGGCAAGGGAAGAGGGGAAGACACCACCCACTTCATTTTATTTCTACATAGCAGACTAGCATCAGAGACAAAGGTCTTCTGAAGCACAAGCAGGCACACAGTGCTGTCTCTGATGGCCTCTGCTAAAGCCTTAAAGTGACTAGAATACTGAAGCACAAGGTTGCTCTTAATCTTTGACAGGCAGGCTAATTAATTGTGATCCTTATCACCTAAATTGGAATCTGATGTAAAGATGACAGCTTACAGTATACAGCAAATTAAAATGCTGAGCAGGAGGTAAACAAGGAAGAGAGTGAGTGCACATGTGTGCGCCCACACACGCGCGTGCGCACACACACACACACACACACACACACACACACACACACACACACACTTCCTACCTACCTAGAAAATATTTATAGTTGAGTCCAAGTAATTTCAGAAGCCAGTGATTTATACGGAAGTTGGCCTTTGGGTCTGTTGGCTTGGAGAGATTTTATCTGAAGCCTGACTCAGATGCCCCATAAAGGAAAGAATGGGGAGGTGGGGATGGAGAGAGAAAAAAAATCACATTTCATGCACATGGACTTGGCTCTATGCTGAACGAGCGCATGAAGGACACCAGATGGGGGCCGTGTCCCCTCACTATTTTACACACATGCTCTTATTTATTTTTCACAGCAGCTCAAAGGTGTCTTTATTATTCTTGACTTAAAGGCAAGGAAACAGAGGTAGAGAATTAAGTCATTCGGTCAATGCCATAAGCTTGTAAGTTAATGCACATGTGTTCAGCTTGGGCCTATTGTCTCTCCATCAGTCTCTGGCTAGGGAAAGAAACCTATGATGTTTCCACAAATTTCCTTTCAAGGTTCCCAAATTTCAGTGGTAACTGCTGTAAGAGTGTCCTGTAACACATAAGACATGTGATACTCAATCCCATAAGGCAATGGCTGTAATATTTACTGGTGGGTTCCAGTTAAGCCACCTTGACAGCAGCATCCGTTTTTATATATTCTCCCCCAAGCTAGACAGTAAATGTATTCTCCTCCACTTTCACACTGTTTTGATAAACAACATTATGTACACTGAAGCAACAAGAGACACCTGTTCATAGCAGTCGGGGTTGGGGGCATATAGCAGAACTACATGCAGGGTGTGGGGGAGAGTGATGTTCGTGTTTCTCCCACATGAATTTGATAATAAGCTTCATAGTCAAACTTATAAAACACGTTACAAATGCTAGAGGGAAGCCCGATCATAAGCTGTAATTTGAGAAGCCCCAAAGGCATTAGAGAAAATGGATGGGACAGTTAGTTATGACAGTGACACCGGAAGCCAGATCTAGGCTGGCAACCACTGACCAAGTAGAAGCAGATGCTGGCTGGCCAAGGGAGGACAGAGCTTCAGAAGAAAAACTGCCAAAGAGGCAAAGTGGTCCAGCTGAACAGTACTGTGAGTTTTAAGAAAGCCTGGATGCAAATCAGAGGCACAAAGGAATCACCAACTCCCATCCTAGGAACCCCAGGGAGCCAGGGCTTTTCTCTAATATCTAAAACTATACTGAAAAACCTGAATGAATTGGTTAGCGAATGTCTAGCTATGTTCCACCTAGACCCTACAATTAATATTTTGTCATAAATGTTATACATAAATATTTTGGTGCATCTCAATATAAAGGGTACAAATTAGTTGCCACAGGCTGCATGTGTTCCCCATAATTCATAGGTTGAAGCCCTTTGAGGTACCAACACACCCCCAAAGTAACGATACTCAAAGCCAGGCTCTGGAAGGTTATTGAGTTTAGATAAGGTAATGGGGGTAGGACCTTCAGGATGAGGGTAGGGCTCTCATTGCTTCCAGGAGAGGATGAATGGAAGGAGGCCAAATACAAGCCAGGAAGAGGCTCACTAGGTCTTCACCTAGTTCCCAGAATATACTAAAGTTCCATGGTAATCTCAGCTCATGTATCAGCAACCATATGTAAAACAAAACAAAACAAAAACCAAACAAAAAAAAATTCCTCTGTCTCGGAAAAGTCAGTAACAAATACAAACTCCTCCAGAAGTATCTAGTAAACACCTCTGTGTGTCAGACTGTTTCGAACAGTGATTTATGGGAGTGCTGCCCAAGCCTTCATATCAATCATTCTTAAGCATGTGTGGTGGCGGGCCTGGGACTCTGCATTCCCCACAGCTTGCAGGTGGTACCCATGCTGCAAAATCTCAGACCACACTTTCAAAGAGCAAGACTTGAGGATGAGTGTACAAACTGTAGAGGGAAGAGCATTCAAAGAGCCAGACTCTCTGACTCCTGCTACTGAGAACCTTTGGCTTCACAGGTAGGTTTTACAAGGGACCTCAGTGGCAAGGCCCCTCAAATGTGTTGACTGTGTAGATTAGACCTGATGTCCTACCTCACTCAACATCAACAGATACAAGGAGCAGAGAGTCGTGTTGCTTGGTGCATCTGTGTACCCCTGTATGAGGAAGGGTAGCAGGAGTCCCAGCTTGACTGTGGTCTCAAGGTAAGTTCCAGCCTAGGAAAAGGCTCCTTAGATTTGCGTGGTTTAGAGAGGAGGCAGAGAGAAATGGGGCATTGGCGAAGCAGTGGAGGTCATTACCACTGCTACCAATGGCTTCTAAGTATTAAAAAGTTAGAACCTGAAGAGCCCTGGAAGGGCCTATAGTTGTCCTCAATCTATAGATGAGGAAAGTAAGAGTTAAAAAATAAAGTGATTGGCCCAAAGTTAGTACAACAGAAAGTTGCAAGCCGACTTGAATGACTCCAGCTTGCTTTCTTGGGAGGTCCGCTTGGTGCATTCTGGAGGTGACACAGCCAAGAGCAGAGGCTGCAAGGAACTCTGCAGGAGACTGATGTAAATGACCCTGGCAACATTTGGAGGCCTTGGTGACAAGAAGCATGTTTGTTCAAACTGGGCTTGGGTTGGTGGGCCAGCTCTCACCACGGCTCCTGCTTTATCTGGTTTGAAATTTTGCCAACTCACTCAGCCAGGCTAAATATTTTCAGGACAGCATTTATTAAATATTTTTCTCATAAGGCTAAACTAAGCACATTCTTCCTTAAGAATGTCATTGGGTTTATTCAGCTAAAAATAACTGGCCAACTTATCATATTTGGCAAAATATGAAGGACTCTTTGTGAATCATCAGGTAGTGGAAAGGTCCAGTGAAAAATATGACCCAGGGACTAAGTAGATGGCTCCATAGTTAAGAGCATTGGTTGCTCTTCCAGGATTCGGGTTCAGTTCCCAGCACCCATATGACAGTTCACAATGGCTCTAACTCCAGCCCCAGCAGATCCAATGTCTTCTTCTGGCTTTTGAAGGCAGATGTGCTACACAGACATACACCAGGCAAAACACTCAACATGTAAAATAGCTAATAAAAATGAAAAAAATAGATATAGTGACTAGACTATCAGAAGGGGAAGAACAAGAGAAAGATGGGTTGCACATGGAATGGGGAAGCAGGATGAAAGACTCAAAAATATCGAATGGAAAATTTTCTATAAAATGGGAGAAAAACATGAGAAAATAAGTTTGTAAGTCAGAGTTTCTTCATTAACAAAACCTTTTTTAAAAATCACAGGCAGATAAACTATGCTACCTCCATATAATAAAGGCAAATGATCTTGAGATAAAAAGTAAACAAACACAATTTTAATGGCTTGAAGGGTCATGGTTTGAAAGAAATCAAGCAATATGCCTTTACCACCTCTTTCACAGGCAATTAATTCTGGTGGGCTAATACATTTTCCTGCTTCAAAAGATGCCAAGTTCATCAAATAAATGAACAAAAATGTATCCACCTCGTCATTAACAAAGTGAACGGACTTAGCTTGGTTATGATTTTGAGACTGTTGGGTGAGTCCGTTGAAGCTGAAGAGGGAGTGTACCAATACATTCTCTTAAAAGCATTTCCATTTGCAACTAGTACTATGCTATGGGGAGTTATTTTTGTCAGGCTATTTTTTTTCTTAACACCAGGAAGCACTGCACATAGAATTGTAGCAAAAATATTAAGTATATATTGATTACATCTGACCTCGTTCCACCAAAGAGTCTCAGAATAAAGCTAACAAACAGGGAGGTGACATCTGAAGAGCGCGCATGTTGTAATAACGGCTTGCAAGCCCGTGGGGGTGAAGTGGTCAAGTCAATACCAAGGCGCTAACTGCCGAACGAAGTGAAGTAAAAGAAGCCCGACTCTGGGTCTGAGGCGACCAGTCAGGCTTTTTAATCAACACCTTCGTTCTTAGTGGAAATACGGTGCCCTGCCGACAGGACACAGCTGAAACTTCCTGGCTGCAAGTGGGAATGGTGGGGAAATGTCGATTTTCTATAAATGGAAATACCTGGGATGTTGTTAATGAAAAAGCACCGTGACTCAGTCTGGTGGGGGGCGAGGGGGTGGGCGGGCACTGTTTGCACTGTGGCGAGCTCTTCTCTGCCCTTAGCATCTCAGAGTTAGACCCTTTCTGCGCTCCCCTCCCCTCGGCCCCCTCCCCCACAGTCACCAGTTCTCTGTTGGACCGAACAGGAAGTGATAGTGCCTGCACCATGGGAAGCAGTTTCGTACATTTTGTTCTATCAGATTAGCCTCGGTAACTTTATGAATTATGAGCTGTCAACTCCTTTTTCAACTGCTATAGAATAGGCTTCTTAGAAATTGTAGCTATAAATAAAACAACAGATGTTTTCAATTGGCTCCAAGAGTGAGCGCTTCGGCAACTTTGTTAAAGGGGAGCAAGCAGTTGAAAGAAATCACCCCACAGCTGCATTAGGGCTCCGCCTGTCGGTTGCTCCTGTAAAAGCCTTCTACAGACACATTTTCATCCACAGATTGTGTTTGAGGCCACTTACAAAGTGTTAGACTCTAACAAAGAAACCAGGAAAGGGTTTAAAACAAACAGCTGTACACGGTCTGGGACCTCTATTTGTTCGTTTGCTTGTTTGCTTTTATATGTATGTATGCTTAGATCCTTTTCTGGGCACAAATGTCACTATATCCCAGAAAAAAATAAAATAAAATTTATCCAAAACGACAAGAGGTGAAGGATTTGTTCAATGGTCTCCTGGTTTTTCGGTGGGCATGGAGTCTGGTAACTTCATTCAGGCATCTGTACTGGCCTGCCCTTGGGGTCCTGACAGGATGCGTCCTCAGTTGCAGCCACTAAGAGCACCTCCTGTGCACATTCGCTATGCTCCCTTTTAAAGGTGGGTTTTGCCCATTCCCATCTCTCTCTCCCTCTCTCTGTCTTTCTCTTCTGCCACTCTTGTCCCCAGGGACCTGTCTCTGCCCCTTTCTCTGCCCTTCTCCCTTCTCTTCCAATAAACCTCCTGTGTAAGCCTTGTCGCATGTGGTGGTTTTAAATAAATTGAAGTATTCACTATCTCTGAGCCACATTTATGCAGCCGAGTGAAATGACCAAGGATTAATCTGATCGGCCAGATTAAACTGCTTAATCCTAGGGTCTGGGGAGGCAACAACATAGCTAAATAACAAAATCATTAAATTTGCATGTTCCCTGTACATGAATCACTTAAAAAAAGAAACTCTGTGTTCTCAGCAGCCACGCTAGTGCAAACCTGGGAACAATGTGAGGTGCCTGTGGGACAGCTGGTGTCACACCACGCGCAGGTTACTGCAAATGTGTGCGTGTGCGTACAACATTAGAAAGCGAGAGCGTGGTAGCGATGACTGACACATCATCATACAATACCCTGTCATCCTGTGCCCAGGGTACAGGGCTTAACGGGGTGTCTGCAAATTAGATGTATGTTTTCACTTTGTCAGAAAGAGCAGTACGCGCAACGCGCAAAGAGGCTAAAGAATTCTGGTGACTTCCTAACATGGACCTCATGGAAGGTTAACAGGCCAGTGTGTGAGTCATGACTGCTACAAACCAGACTGTGACAGGGATGGAGCTTCTACTCGCACTGACGACTCGGTGGGGAGCGAAGAACGTGGAACTGAGGCTATCAAAAAGCCAGCAAGTGAGGGAAGAGCAGGGCCAGTCTCACTGGAAACCACACTACACACTCAGGGTACTTCCTGTAGCCATGACAGCAGCCTGGAAAAATTCATCAGTCTCATCTGGTGCATAGGACAGAGACTCGGAGAGATTGGGTGACAAGTGCTTGGTACAGCGCCAAGAGCGTGTCTCTTTCCAAGTTACCTTTGGATTCCTTCTCTTGCCCTCACTCTTCGACGCTTCCGAGTTGTTTTTAATCAAAGAATCTCCTTTGAATGTTTTGGATTTCTGAGCAATGCATGCGCAGCACTGCTGGGCTCTGAGAGACAGGGGGTGGGGAGGACACCACTGCCTGGGAACTACGGTCAGTGACAGGACAGGCAGAGGTGGCGACTCTGAGGAGTCCTGCCAGTGGGAACTTGCGGTTCCGTTGTTTAATCCTTCAGAAAAATCATACATTCTGTAAATGTGGTCAACGAAAACAATCCCACATCACACAAGAGCAGAAACAATACACTAAGCCCGGGGCAACTGAACTGTGGGCATGAAGATGACAACAGTCATGGCCGACACTGTGATGCGTTTAACATGTGTTATGCTCTGCGCTCCTGTGCTTGAGCGGTTCTTACTGAAATTTCCAAATACAATCTCCCACCACACTCTGAGCAAGCTCTATAATCCCCATCTTTATGGGGTGTGAGGGGTGTGAAGACTCCCTGAGCTCTATAATCCCCATCTTTATGGGGTGTGAGGGGTGTCAAGACTCCCTGAGCTCTATAATCCCCATCTTTATGGGGTGTGAGGGGTGTGAAGACTCCCTGAGGTCTATAATCCCCATCTTCATGGGGTGTGAAGACTCCCTGAGGTCTATAATCCCCATCTTTATGGGGTGTGAGGGGTGTGAAGACTCCCTGAGGTCTATAATCCCCATCTTCATGGGGTG